>JAESUZ010005309.1:0-81204 GCA_017311185.1 Proteles cristata cristata
AGGGCTTCCACTCTGGGCTGGTCATCTCGGTCCCTGCCCCTGGGGTCCTATGGGGACTGTGCGCCCAAGATTGTCCTCGGGGGACCCCACCACATTTTCACCTGGTGAGGAGCGCCAGCCCTGCCTGTCCTCTTTCCGGCTCCCACAGGCAAGGACCTCATGAAACAGAAGAAATAAACAGAAGAAAAGGTGCTCAGTGTTGTGAGTCTTCAGAGATGTACAAATTAAAACCACAGCAAGTTCACTCCACGCCCACCAGAACGAGGAGGGTTTTAAAAATAACCACACCAAGGATGCCAAGCTTCACACACAGGTGGGCATGGAAATGCTTACTGCCACTTCAGCAAAGTGTTTGGCATCACCTCCTCACGCTAAGTAAATGTCTCTCCCGGGACCCAGACACCCACTCGTGAGGACGTATCCAGGAGAAACGAGGGCTTTTCGCCACCAAAACATGTCACAAGAATGTTCACGGCAGCCTTGTGTGTAATAACCCAAATGCCCATCTGCAGGGGAAGGCTGGGTAAATGTAGGTGAACCCGTTCATCAAAACGCTACTCAGCATGGAAAAAATCGCAAGCTGCTGCCAACTGCCCCAAGATCAAATGTCAGTCATCACGGACAACACAAGCGCCAGACATAAAGGGGTGCGGCACTTTGGGGACATAGGGATTTGAGGGGTCCCAGAAGAGACACCGGAAATGTCCTGCTCTCGATCTGATTACGTAGGGATGCATCCATACGTAAGCTTCTGTTGAGCTGTACACCTAAGATTTGTGTGTTTCATTAGTAAGACATCTGGGCTCATATATCTTGAGTATAAGATATACTTCAAGAAAAAAAAAATCCACAGGAAGGGCTTCCTCCCCTGGGGCCTGGCTTGCCAGAGATGGGAGCGGCGAGGGCACAGGGCAAGCCGGCTCCTCGGGGCACTGTGCACACCCCTCCCACTTGACAGATGGGGAATCGGAGAGAAGAAGGAATTTTCTGAGGTCACAGCGAACAGGTGGCAGAACCGGGGTTTATAACACGACGGTGTCTTGCTAGACAAAGGTGTGACACAGCAGGGGGAGGGGTTAAGGACTGCAGTGCGAGGGTACCACCTGGAGAGGAAGGGCAGCCACAGGGGCCATCAGGGGCTGCAGGTGGCTGCTGGGCACTGAGGACCCAGATCCCCAGACGCAAGGCCGATGGGCAGAACTTCTCTGGCTGCAGTGTGCCAGCCCCCTGCCCCGCCAAAGCGGTAGGGTCGGGGGAACCAGCCCTCGCAGAGCAGACAGAAGCTGCCAGAACGGGCGACAGTGTAAGAAAAAAGCAAAAGCTACCAACGGACTTTAGAAAAGGCACCAATAGCTTTTCTGAGGCGCTGTGTTTACCTGCAGATTTCCCTCAGAAACTGGAGGCCTGGGAGCGGGTGGGTGGGGGCTTGGTGAGGGCCACACACACACACGCACACACACACACACACACAATTTCTAAGCAGGAGGCATTGAGCCCAAAGGGCCGGGACCAAATCCAGCCCCTCCTCCCACCCACTTTACAGATTAGAAAACTGAAAAAAAAAAAAAAAACAAAAAACCCAAAAACAGAGAGGGAAGTAAAGAGTTTAAAGTCACAAGCAAGAAAAACTCCACTTTATGCCGCCAGCCATGCTGCTTCGGAGCATATTTAGAGCCGAAAGGTGTTTTGCGAACATCTGGCCCGCGATATCTTTTCATGGTGCGGAAGAGGAAGCCAGGGCGTGGGGGTGGGAGGGGGTGGGGGGGTTCTGCTTCTGGTTCCTCCGTCCTTATCTGTAAGATGGGAACGTACACAGCCCACTTCACAGGGCTGAAGACTGAATAAGCCAACCAACGTTGTTACTGTCATTTATTATTAGCAAAACTGCCACATGAGCCTTCTGATGGTCCTGCCAGCCAGCAGGTCAAGCCTCTGTGGACTGGCCCTCATCACTGTTGCTCTCCGTGAACAGACACAGAAATAGTCCAAGGCACCATCCAGCAAGAGGCCCTGCCCCCTTCAACCCCCCACCCCCATCTATCCCTCTTCTGAAAGTAAGTTAGGTCTGACCTCTCCAGAAGGATCTGGAGAAAATGATGAAGACTAAGGAAGGGCTCTGGAACCAGACGTCAACAGGCTCCACCGTTGTGTGACCTTGGGCCGATTTCTTAACCACTCTGAACATTGGTTTCCTCCTCTGTAAAAGGGGGATAAAATGGTTACCTCCCTTATGGAGATTCAGTGAGGATTAAACGAGCTAATGCACAGTGCCCGACACACGGTAAGTGCTCTGTAGGCATGAGCTATAATGTTATCAAGGCCAGGGTCCCCTGTGACCATGGCCAGGGTGCTCCTTACCCCCATCTTCCCACTCCAAGTTGGAGGCAGGGAACAAGCTGGCCAGACCAGCTGAAGGATACGGTTCATGTCAAAGAACTGCTGATGGAATCAATCTTAAAGCTTCATTTTCCACATACGTTAAATTAATGCAAACAAGGGACTTGAAACATGCATGTGTGGCTGGTTCAACCCTTTTGGAAAGTGGTTCTTGGCCGCAGCCATACGAAATCAATATCCTCTGACCCAGTAATACCTCTCCTGGGAATTTAGCCTAAAGAAATAATTCAACAGACTTAAAAAGAAAAAAAAAACCTATCTGCATGAAACTGATCCTGCAACGAGCATCTAGAAGCACAATAATTAGGAACAACCGACATCTCCAGTAACAAGAGATAGGCAGGGGATGGATGGGTGGTGGAGCCAGAGATGGATTCCGGCACGTTACTGCCATCATTAAAATGGTAATTACCAGCAACTGGTAATTCTGGAGCAATGTCTACATCTGGATAAAGGACCAGAAGGGGCTGCAAAAACGGATAAAATGGCGGAATGAAATGCGATTTTCCCCCCCAAAACACATTTTGACTTTTTTCAATTAACAGAGACAACAATAACAACAGAAATAAGAACACAGGAAAGGCAAGGAATTTCTCCTAAGCTCTCAAACGTGGCTCTCACTTGAGGCCGCAGGGAGAGGCTGGGCCAGGGTGACCTCCCCTCCCCTTTGGTAGAAGGCTGGTGGGGTGAGGGAGGGGGGGATACAGAGGCCTGCCAGGTGGGGACAGGCAGGGATGTGCAGAGGGCTATGGGAGCAGGGATGGGGGTAGGAAAAGGAAAGTGTGCAATCGGGGAGGGCCTCTGGGAGGAGGTGTCCTAAGAGCAGACTCTTAGATGATGAGTATGGATACTCTAGGAGTAATCTGGGCAGAGGAAAGAAGGAAGTGGGAGACGGGCCAGCTCTGTAATGACAGCCTAGGAGCAGGCTGAGGGGTTTGCACCAAGAGGAAGCGCTATGATTGGCTTAAGGAAGATCCCTGGGGCTTAAGGAAGATGGATGGAGGGGTGTGCCTGGGGGTAGGAGACAATGAAGCAGGCTGCTGCAAGCATCCAGAGAGGTGAGGTCCCCAGGAAGGAGGAGGGCAGAGGAGGAGCTAACCGCGGCTTATCAGAGCACACCTGGAAAGCAGGTTGGCGGAGGACCGAGACCAGGTTGGGGGACCATGAGGGCAGGGGGCTGGTGTGATGTCCAGAGGGAGGTGCTCAGGAAGCAGTTGGATCCATCGGTCTGGAGCTCGGGAAAGAAACCTGGGCTGGGCGAAGTTGGCTGGGTGTTGGGAGCCCCGGGGTGTGGTTGAATTCACCCAGGGAAAGTGAGAGGAGACCCAGGGGGCAGGCAACCAATAAGGGAGGAGGACCCCGAAAGGGGACACAGAAGCAGAGAGGGAGGAGGAGCAGGTAAGAGGTGTCTAGAAGCCCAGGGCATGGGGATCTTTAGGAGGGAATGATCACTGGGGTCAGATGTTGGCGCTGCGCTCAACAACATAAGGGCAGAATCGTCCCCGTTCAATTGATCAGCTGGAGTGACGGCCCCAGAGCACCTTCAGTGAGCTGTAAAAGGAGAGAGGTGAGTGGCGAGAAAATAGGCCCTGAGGATCTGCGGGCACGCTTTTGAGGATCTTGGAAGCAGAAGAGGGGAGGAAGACGACAGTAGCTAAGAAGAGCACGCGGTGCCGCCAAGATCAGTAGTCTGACCCCACAACTGGCAGCGTCCAGACCCCAGCGCCTCCCAAAGACCCCGGAGAGACTGTCTCTGGCTGCTGCCATGCTCAGAAAGCAGATCTGGTGGGCAAGCAGACCCCCGCCTCTCTCCCTCCATGCCCACCACACTCAGAAAGCAGGAGGGTGGTGTGCAGAGGGAAGCCAGGGCTCTCCCAGCCCGGGGAAGCTGATCTGGTGCCAAATCCCAGGCGCCAGGATCCCCACCCCCGCCCCCAACCTCAGCAGGCTAAGTGGAGGGGGGCCCACTCTGCCAAATGCACAGGTGCTGGGGGAACAGGTCCAGGGCAAGCCCCGCCCCGACAGCCCCAGGCGTGGGAGGAACCACGGAGCCATCTGGGTGTGGAGGCAGGGCCCGGGCAGGCCAGAGGAAGTTTATAGAAAATTGAATCTTTTTTTTTTTTCTACATTAACAAAGTCTTTTTCCTAAAAGGGGGGGGGCGGGGGAGGGCTGTTCCCATTTTGATCTTTGGCTACTTAAAAAATTAGCAATATGCTAGCCTAATGATAAAAACACTCAAACTGATGGAGCACATTTCCTCCAGACACTGTTCCGGGCCGTTCACAAAGATTAACTCACTTACTCTTCCTAAAGCCCCGACGAGGTAGGTGTTTATCGTTGTCCCCGTTTCACAGGCAAGGACACTGAGGCTCCCCTTCATGATTGAACGTCAGCGTTTCTCTGATTACCTTCCTGCTCTTGGCTCTTGAATCCTAGAAATGTCCCGGAGGCGGAGGCGACGTAGGAAGAGGGGATGTGGGCCTGACAAGCCTCTGGGACCTTCCTCCTTCCCCTGTCACTCACCTTAGGAGGGCCCTGAGCCCCGGGTGTCTCACCAGGAGAATGAGAGGGCTGGCTGTGATGGCCTGGCTGCACTGTGACACCCCGCGAGGCGGGCGCTGACCCCAGCACGGACTCCCTGGCAGGCCACTGGGCCACGGCCATGGCCAGCCTTCCACACAGGCATCATTTGTGCTGCTGGGCCAGAGGCTGATCTATGGGAGCCACGAGGTGGGGGGAGTCCCTACTCTCCCTTCCTTCCAGCCTCTCCTCCCTCTGCCTTGGCCAGGTGCACTCGGTCAGACGAAAATATTAAAGGAGCCTTTGGCCTCTTTCCACAGACTCCGTTTTGTTGCTAACCCTCTCCCCTGCAATCTGGAAATCACGGAGGGCTGCCGGTGGTCAGTGTCTTGCAGCTGTGTGCCCAGCTCCCCTTGGGGGAGGCAAATGGGTTTTCACAGGGAGGCAGGAGTCTGGAGACTTCAGATGAGAAACCACTGGCCGGGGATCACACCGCAGCCAAGAGCAGACTCCCTTTGTTAGATCTCTCACGTCTGACCTGAGCCAGGGACCGCCGGAAAGGCTGTGTGGACCAGGGAGTCGGAAGGAGAGGCTATTCTCCGCTCAGTCCCCACCCCAGAGCAGCTGGCTTCCAGGTATTGGAGGCTAAGGCCAGCGCTATCCAAGTTCCTGCTCTTGGGTCCGCGGTCTGAGCCGGGGCGGGCGGGGGACATGGGGATGGGGAGCAGCGCTGAGGGGCAGCCGGATTTGGCTTACGGACACGCCCTTCCCTGCTCTTCAGCAGGACAGCAGGTTCCCGAGCCCCCCCTCCCCCCACCCCGACAGCGCTTCCTATCTCCTGACCACGGGAAGTGAGCGGGACTGGTCCTGCTCTGGGGGTGTCTGGAAGAAAGAAATGATACGGGCATTTAAGGAGGTCCTAGTACGTGCTGAGCATTTTCACATACCTACATTTTACTAAACCCTCGCTACAAGTGGGCACTCACGCCCATTTCACAGATGTCCAAACCGAGGCTTACGGCAGTGGTGCCTGGAGAAAAGGGGAGGAGAACGCGCCTTCGGCGCGCGCCCCCCGCGCCTCCGTCTCGGCGTCGCCACCGCCAGCCTCCCCTTTCCGCCGCGGGCCGCCCGCGAGCCGCCCCTCCCACCCCCGCCCGCCCCCGACGGCGCGCGGCTCTCACCTCGATGCGGTCCAGGCGGTCCCGGAGGGCCCGCACGGCGTCCTCCAGCTCGAGGACGAGCGCCGGCGAGTCCCAGGGCCCGTCGGCCATGGCGTCGCGGCGGGGCCCGGCGTCCTGGAGGCCGCGCGGCAGGCCGCTCTCGCAGCGGCCCAGCTTGCCGGTGAGCTCGCGGATGGTGTCCTGGTCGGCGCGGATGCGCGCCTCCTGCTGCAGCGCCGTCTGGCGCAGCTGCTCGGCGGTGCTCTGCAGCAGCAGCAGCTCCTCGCGCTCGCCGGCCGCCGCGTCGCCCTGCTCGGCCCCCGACGACGGGCAGGCGGCCGCCAGCGGCGTGCACAGGAAGCGGCTGAAGAGGGGCGCGGGCGGCAGCGGGTGCGCGCTGGCCCGCCGGCGCCCTGGGCAGCCCGGGGGCCCGGCCGCCTGCGCCGTGCAGCGCGCCAGGCTGCGCTGCGGGCCCGGGGACGCGGCGGCGGCGGCGCCGGCCGAGGCGGCCGAGGCGTTGTCGGCGCCGCCGGGCAGCGCCAGCCGGGCTGGCCGCCAGGGGCACGCTGGCGATGATGCAGATGACGGCACCGAGGAACGCCAGCATGCCCGCGGCCAGCAGCACGGCCAGGAACTTCAGCGTGAGGCGGGCGGCGGGGGCGCCCGAGGCCCCCCGGCAGACGCGGCGGCGGGGTCGGGGCGCGGGGCCCGGGCGCGCGGGGCCGAGCGGGGCCGAGCGGGAGCCGGAGCCGGAGCCGGAGCTGTTGCCGCGGCCGCTGCTGCCGCCGCTCTGAGCCCGGGCGGCGCGAGGAAGAGAAGGCGGCGGGCGGCGGGGAGGGGGAGCGGCGCGGCGGCCCCGCCCCGCCTGCTCCCCCGGGGCCGGCCGCCCAGCCCCGCACCCGTTCCGTGCCGGGCGCCCAGGCCCGGGCGCCGCCGAGAGCCCGAGCCGGCCACCCGCACAGCGCCGGCGGGGGGGCGGCGACCCGATGGCCGCGCGGCGGACTCCTCGGGGACCCCCAGCCGCTCCCCTCCCGTGCTCTGGCCCTCCCCTCCCCCGAACCCGTAATGCTGCCAGCTACCTTGCGGGGAGTTTTTCTTCGTGCCGGGCCCAGTGCCGAGCGAGCTGCGCAATTAAGGCTCAAGGTGGAAGTGCTCCCGGTGGAAATGAGGGGACCGAGGCCCACCGAGGTCAGGTCGCTGTCCAAGGTCACACAACTAGGATGCGTTGGAACAGCCTTTGAGTTCGGGTGCTTCTGAAGGGACTCAGGCTGTGGGATGGAGCTGGGGTGGGGGTGGGAGGGAGAAGAAAAACAGAGGTCAGTATTGGGGACAGGGGACTGGGGATTTTGAGCCCACCTCTTCTTGTACTGTGGCCACCTGCCTGTCACTTCCCACCTCCAAACTTCAGAAGCAGTAGAGTTCACTCGGCTCCACTCCCTTAAAACAAACAAAACACCACACACACACACACACACACACACACACACACACACACACACACACACACACATAGAGCAAAGACAAAGAAACAAAAACTTCCTGTGATCTCAGAGGATAGCAAAAGTTTCCTCTTCTGAATCTTCAGGGGTCCCAGAGAAGACCCCTGTCCCCACTTCAGTCTACATTAGGAAGGCAAAATCCTGGTGAGCAGGTGGACCAGGCACTAGAAGGAACCAGAAGGAATGGGAGTGAGCTGTGGTGTGGGGGTGGTCGAGGAGACTTGTACTTTCGCCTATCAAAAATCTCTCTATGTTTTGTTGCAATGACTTTTTGCAATTAAAAACCTAAAAAGAAAATCCTACCATCCTTCACAATTCAGGTCCCCCTCCAATCTTCCACAAGGCATTTTCTGACCGGTGTGGGTTCCTGGGGATGGAAGGGCACTCGGAAGGCTGTGGATGCCCATGCTGCAGCCTAGAGTGGAGGAGAGGGGCTGTGGCTCCTGGGAGTCCCCAGCCAAGGCCACACCGAGGTCAATCATGAGCCTAAGCCACACCCAGGCCTGTCTCCCTTCCTAGCCTGCCCTTCGGGACTTCAGGAGAAGGCACAGACTGGGGCTCTGAGCCACCAAGGCTACTGTGTGGTCTCTGCATCGTGCTGGTGGTGGGGAGAGGCCAGAACATTTCTCAGAAGGCCACAGCCCTGGGGACCCTCTTTAACCACTGGAATCCAGAGATCCCATGCTCCACACACGCCACCCCGCCCCCCGCCCCGGCATGATGCCTGCCCTGCTCACCAGACCTCTGGGAGTCAAGGATCACGAGCTGTAAAGTGGGAACAAAGCAAATGCAAGCTCTGTCCATGATGAGCCCCCACAGCCTTATGCACGTGGACGTGAGTTTGAACTTTTTTTGACCCGCCCGGGGTCACAGCTTGGAGGAAGCATCTCCCTGATGGACAGGTGAGCCAGGCTCTCTGAAGGCGAAGGCAGGCCGAAGGAGACCCATGAGGCCCTGAAGGTGCATCTACACGTGTTCTGTGAGGACAGAAACACACAAAACGTCCGAGGAGAAACTCACAGAACGTCCAGGGAAGGACAGGGAAGACCGAGAGACGGGCTGCCACCGCCAAGGACAGCAGGGCCACTGTGGCTTGGGTGCCCAATGGTGACACTTTTATATGAGCTGCCCCATGAGATCTGAGGACAGTTGGATAAATGGGTCCAGAGGCTCGAGTCTAATCTTGTTGAAACTGGTCTGTTTATCCCCTAAACTGGCTTTTTACTTTTTAAAAAAATTTTTAATGTTTTATTTATTTTCTGAGAGAGAAAGACAGCATGAACAGGGGAGGGTCAGAGAAAGAGGGAGACACAGAATCTGAAACAGGCTCCAGGCTCTGAGCTGTCAGCACAGAGCCCGACGCAGAGTTTGAACCTACGAACTGTGAGATCATGACCTGAGCTGAAGTCGGACGCTTAACCAACTGAGCCACTCAGGCGCCCCATAAACTGGCTTTTTAAACCTCTGGTAGGAACATGCCATTCTCCTGTTTATAAACCCATAGGTGGCTCCCCGTCCCTTATGGAATAAATTCCAACCCCCTTAAGGGGCAGTATTGCCTAGTGTTCAAGGGTATGGGTTCTAGAACCAGAAGTGCCTAATTCTAACCCTGCCTGTCCCCATTACCAGTTGTGTGACATCGTTTGCAGGGAGAGTAAAGTCTCAGCAGGTTTTTCCCAATTCTTGACACCCTCTCTCTGTGCCTCAGTTTTCTAATCTATAAAATGGGGAATAACAGTAATACACGGAAAGCCTCAATAAATGCCAGGCCTTATGCTGGCTTCTCTTGGCTTGTAAGACTGTTGGTAATCTGGACACCGCTCACCCCTCCAGCCCTCATCTCCTGTCTCTCCCTGTCTGGAGCAATACCAAACTGTGCATAATTCCCCCAACACACCAGAATGTTTCTTGGCCTGCTGCCTGGAGTGGCTCCCCTTCCTTGGCTCATCTCTATCCTCAGCATTCAGCAAGGGGCCCCTGCTCAGGGTAGCTTCTTGGTAAATGTTTCCAGAACTAGTTCTCCCACAGGCAATACTGGCTGGTGCTGGAGGCAGAGGCAGGAGGCCAGGACAGGCCTGAAACCCAGTTCTCCGGGGCTGTGGGAGAGATGCCCCCCTCCAGGCCTAACACAGAATTTCTCCAGAGATGGTCAGAGACAGATTCTCAGGGGGAACTTCCCTCAGAATTCAATTGTCCCCACATTTCCCCTCTAAAGTCTTATGTCTCTTAGATTTTTTATTTCTTCACTTATGTTCCACTCGCTAAGGGAATTCTGCCCTAAATAAACAAATATAGTTATTCATTCAAAATATATGTTTTGAGACCGACTTTGTGCCAGGCATAATGCCAGGCCCAGGGGAGAGCTGGAAACGAGACAGGCTCACAGTTCATATTCTAGTGGGGAGGCAAGCAGTAAACAAATGAATAATTAAATAAACAAGTTAATTTATAATAGTAATGAGAACGCCAAGGAAAAATTTTCAAGTAATACAGAAAATTGTAGGCTGTGTGTGTGTGTGTGTGTGTGTGTGTGTGTGTGCGTGTGTGTGTGTGTGTGTGGTGGGGAGAGTTGGG
Organism: Proteles cristata cristata; assembly: GCA_017311185.1. Lineage (NCBI taxonomy): Eukaryota > Metazoa > Chordata > Mammalia > Carnivora > Hyaenidae > Proteles > Proteles cristata. The sequence goes on from JAESUZ010005309.1 coordinate 10,152, forward strand.
AGATGGGCATTGTTATAAAGTTGTCGGAAAAGTCCTGCATATGAGATTTTAATGACCTGAGAAACCAGCCATGCAGAAATCTGGGGAAAGACAGAGTGTTCTAGGCAGAGGCAATGGCTAGTGCAAAGGCCCTGAGGCAGAAATGAGCTTAGTACGTTCCAGGAACAGAAATAAGGCCACTGGGGCTGGAGCAGAGTGCACTTCAGTGGGGAGAGGAGATCTGGAAAGGCAGGGAGGGTGAAGTCATGTAGGGCTTTACAGGCTCGGGGAAAGGAATGGGTTTGATTCTAAGCCCAATTTGGAAGACTTGAAGCAGGGAAGCAACATCACATGGTTTGTGTTTATAAAAGATCGCTCTGGTAGTTGTATGGAGACCAGGTCATAGCGGGGTAGGAGAGGAAGCAGGGAGACCAGCTAGGGGTCATGCAATCATCCAGGTGAGAGGAATGGAAATTTGGGGGTCATGATGGCCAAGAGAATTGGATGGATTGTGGTTTGGTTTTAGAGGCAGAGTTTGCCACTTGGCTCCTCCAGGAAGCAGACACTGAGATGGGGTTGGAGGTACAAGTGGTTGATCAGGGAGCTAAGGGCTGTGAGAGCCTCAGACCCCAACGCAGATCTGACAAAGTCTTGGTCAACCCACAGGGAGCTCTGGGGTCAAGACTGCCCATTTGGGAGGCTTGACATTGTGCAGAAATTTCCCATCCCTAACACTCTTTTCATGCCCAGTCATTAGGTGGGAGCTGCCCCAGAAGAAGGTGGCTTCAGCTCAGAAACTGGGATGATGTCCACACAAAAGTCTACACACAGGTGTTTATAGGGACTCTATTCATAATTGCCAAAACTTGGAAGGAACCAAGATGTCCTTCAGTAATGATCGGATAAATAAACTAATACATCCGGACAATGGAATATTAGTTGGCAATAAAAAGAAATGAGCTATCAAGTCATGGAAAGACATGGAGAAAACTTAAATGCATATTATTAAGTGAAAGAAGCCAGTCCAAGGAGGCTGCATGCTGCATGGGTCCATCTATACAACAATCTGGAGAAGTAAAATCTGTGAGGACTGTAAAAAGATCCATGGTCGCCAGGGGTTATAAGGGAGGGAGTGATGAATAGGCGGAACACAGAGGAATTTTAGGGCAAGGAGACGACTCTCTACGATACCATAATGGTGGATACGCATCATTCTAGACTTACCCAAACCCGTAGAATAACAACGCCAAGAATGAACCCCAATGTAAATTATGGGCTCGGGGTGGTAACGACATATCAGTGTAGATTCACTCATTGCAACAGGTGTACCACTAAGGCGTGGACCTTGGCAGTGGGGGAGGCCACGCACGTGTGGGGCAGAGGATGTGTGGGAAATCTTTGTATCTTCTGCTCATTGTGGCTGTGAACCTAAAATGGCTCTAACAAACCATCAAAAGCCAGGATGGCTCCTGAAGGCGCCACAGCTAGTGGGTGTCCACTAACTGCACCGAGTGCGGCCCTGGGGCAGGTTCATCCTCAACGGGGGAGCTGAGCAGCGCCCCTCCATGGCGGCCACAGTCCACCCCTTGCATTGTGAAGACCCACTTCTCCACACATGGTCAGGAAGCAGCTCCTCCAACGACGCCTCCCTCCCCCCCGCCCAGCCCCAACAAGCCTTTCCTCCGAAGGGGATACTTAGAAGTGGGGGTTGGTGCTCAGTCTGTTAAGCATCTGACTTCAGCTCAGGTCATGATCTCCAGGTTTGTGAGTTCAAGCCCCGCGTCTGACTCTGTGCTGACAGCTCAGAGCCTGGAGGCTGCTTCGGATTTTGTGTCTCTGATTCTCTCTGCCTCTTCATCCCTCATGCTTGCTCCTCTCTCTCTCAAAAATAAATAAACATTAAAAAAAAAAAAGAAAAGAAAAGAAGTGGGGGTTGGTGGCATGAACCACAGCTTCCATCACTGCAGCTGGTCTCAGGGCCCCAAGAGGTGGTCACCGACCCCCTCCTCCACCACCCACAGTAAATTCCCCTGACCTCTGCTATTACCTCTGCCAAGAAAATATAGGGTGAATGTTCCTTCCTCCCCCTAGAATGGTGAAGTCCATGGTACAACATATCTGCTCCATAAACATTCATTCGATTAAGATATGTCTTTTAAGAGGAGGGAGGGAGGAAGTAGAACGGGGTAGGGAAAACCTTCAGACCACGACAAAGTCACATCTAGAAGAATGGGAGACTGGCTGCTCGTTCGGTACCTGGTAATTTCTGCCACTGGCACACGGCCGACACAGACCTTGGACTCGGGGCTTCGGGTGACCAACTCATTTCAGTTTAGCACTGCGAGCCCTGTGTTCCAGGAAACCTCTCGGTCCTGGGAAGAGCAGGCCAGTCGGTCTCCCTAACTATCTCCAAATCACACTCCTTAGTGTCGGTGCGTAACTGGTGTTGAACAGCGCAAGACCCTCCCTGTTCCTGCCCACCTGGGTCCCTGTGCTTCCCTCCACGGCATCATCTCCCGCTTTACCTGCCCTCTGCAAGACTGCGAGCCTCCCCAGGGCAGGGACCAGCTGCGTCATCCTCACTGCTGTGTCTCCAGGGCGGGCAGTTGTGGCTACTCAAGGTCGCCTTAGGAGGACAAGCCTTGGGATGTGCTTGTGAGCTAAAGAGCTTCCTTTCCTTGGGGGCAGGGGCGGGGAAGTGGGGAGTGGGGACAAAGAGAGCCACCAGCACCCATCATCTCCATCCTGAGGGTCCAGTCTCCACCCAGGGATGGACTGTCCCAGGACCAGAGCCTGCTGAGGCTCCTCATCTATAAAGTGCGGTCATGATCTGCCATGTAAAGAAAAGGGATTAAGACCAGCCGAGATGTGTGTAAAATCTCCTAGGTATTTGGGGGTAAGGACCATTCCTTGCCATGTTTTTTTGGTATGCCCACGGCACACAGCACAGTGCCTGGCATTGAGTGAATGCCCAATACGTGCTATCCCTTCCTTATTTATTCCTAGCTCATATTGTGCCCATCAATGTTAATTTCCTTTTTCACTTCTCTACCTTGATTCCCTCGGTGCCCATAGTTCCTTCCTCCGTAGGTGTTCTGTACCCTCTTCTTTCCACTCCTACCCCTTTTCTGAACAGGGTGGGGGATCATTCAGGCTAAGGCTCATATATGTGTTCAATCCCAGTACCCCAGCCTGGGACCTTCCAAGGGGGAGCAGGGCTCAGGCGGGGCCCAGAAATGTGTGCATATCAGCAGTAGGTTCCCAGGACTCAGAGCTGACCAGAGAGGAGGGGCAGAAGGCAGGGAAGAGAGAACTTTCCTCTCTGGGGAAGCCCAGAGATTTCCATCCAGGGTTGCTGCTTACCTGGAAGCCAACCCACTTCTCAGGCTCGGGCAGGAAGCGAGGACATCTGTTCCCAGCCCAGGAGGGGCCGAGAACCATGGAGGAAACGGGTGTTCTCCTTGCAGGGGGGCCTGGCAGTTGGCTGGGAGATGAGTGCCCGCATCAAGGCCCAGCCAAGAGAGACCAGAAGGGGTGGGCGGCCAATAAGGCTGCGTCCTCTTTCTGCGGCGGCGCTCAGAGCTCTCTCCATCTTACCGTCATCCTGCCAGCCCCTGGGGTTCCGTCCATTCCTCCTCCCCGCACTTCTTACTCTGTGACTAGCCGTGGCAACCCTGGAGCTCCACATTATAATTGTCCCTATTCCGCTTCTGACTCGAAACTCTGAGAGGCTCTGTAATTTACCCCGGGGTCCCATGGTCAGTGGATGTGCACCTGGGATTTGAACCCAGAAATGTTCAGACGCCACATCGCTTGTTCTTGCTCTCAGAGTCCATCGGCCCCCGATCCAGGAGGAATCAGCCAAGTACATCCTGGGAGCCTCACTCCACCCTGGGCTCAGTCCACCCGCTTCTCCAGGCCCTTCCCTGACCCCGTTAGGCAGTGTGCCCCGCCTCTGCCCGTCCCCGGTCATCCCTGCACCAGTGTCTTTTGGACTGATCTGTGACTTGTGTTTCCCCCACAAGCCTGAGAACTTCTTAAGGTGTGGCACCGCGTCTGTTTCGAATCTGGGTCACTGGCATCTAATGTGGGCTCAGGGTGTTATTTACTTCACGCATAGTGGCCATTTCTCCAGCTCCCCTAAGAAAGGCAGTTTTCTGATGGTGCCCAGGATTCTGCAGACACAGTGCCTGAAGGGCAGGGCAGCTGAGTTTAGGGCTCCAGGAGCCTTTTTTTCTTAATCCGGGTACGGGCAGACCCCGCTGCCTGTGTATATGACAGAAGGCCTGAGAAAGAGAAAAGGTCTCCCTGTGAAGGAGGATCAGGGCCAGGAGGACCCTGAAGAGTCAGAACAGATGCTTGTAATGGGGCTACAGGCAAGGGGGGCGGGTGCCACGGACCCCACCTAGACGACCATTCATGCGTATCCAGTGAGGAACCAAGGGTGGCCAGCAGCTATGTCTCAAATACCATCTGTTTCCTGATCTAGTTCAGGGCACCCAAGGCGATCCCTAGGGGAAGTAGGGGGCAGGTCGGGGGAGACTCTCCCCGAGGCTGGCAGAGGGACAATGCTGGAGAAAGGGTAGGGTGGGCCGTCCTGCTGGCTGGACCCCTGATCCCGCCTGCTGACCGGCAGCCCCCTTCTTGACCCACCTTGGGACGGGTCTGGGCTTGGGTCTCTCTCCTCTGAAGTTTGCCCACCACCAGCATCAACTGCAGCCACTAGCAAATTGTACCCACACCCAATTTACTTTTTCAGATACAGAACCTGAGATCCAGGGAAGGAGAGGGACTTGCCCAGGATTTCACAGCAAGGAGGAAGCCTTTGACAATAATGATGAACCCTCACCCTGAGCGGGTTCTTGCTATGTTCTCAAGTGCACTGTATAGAATCACTAAAGCCTCACAGAAACCCAGTGGAATACAGATAGCGATGACGACGCACAGAGAGGCCAAGCAACTGTGCCAGGTCCCCCAGCTGCCAAGGCAGGTTGCTGGGATTCAAACCCAGACATTCAAGCTCATGGCCACTAGGATATACCGACTTTCTGGGAGGAAGCACAGTGCAGGGAAAGCTGTTCTGGTGGCGGACCCCAGCCCGATGGGCTGGGACAGCGCTCACGGGTAGGGCGGCAGGAGGGAGGAAAGAGGGATTTGGAGGCTGAAGCGGGGAACAGACAGAGAGGAGCTGTGCTTGGCAGGCTGCAGGGAGAAATCACTGTCCTCTGTCCCCGTGGGCGCCTTCTCAACCTGCTCTGTTGACCCAACCTTTCCCGCTCTTGGATGAAACCTCAGGCATAGCTCATGACTTTTCAGTCGCTTTTAGGTTTTACCTTATGTTTTAGATAGTAAAATAGTCTAGTCTAGTAGCAAAGCTTTAGGCTCTGTTCAAAGCTTCTCTTTTCCCTCAAATCTGTCTTAAACTCAAAGACCCGTATAAGAAGGAAGGAGGCACTCCTCATTAGGAGGGTTCTTCAGAGAACCCCCCACCCCTATTACTAGGGATCTGCCACCTGCAGTTTCCACCTGGGCAAAGCGTCCCGGGCTGGCTGGGCTCACAGTCCCCGTCGGTACCTGTCTTCCGTGCTTCGTGCCCAACCCAACACGAGTCTGTCTGTTAGGATCTCAGGCCGCTTCCCTGCTTCCTCCCCAGCCAATCCTCCTGGGACAGGATCCTAATTCCAAATGATCTCAGGGGCACCTGGGTGGCTGTCGGTTGAGTGTCCGGCTTCAGCTCCCGTCATGATCTCTTGGTTCATGGGTTCGAGCCCCGCATCGGGCTCTGTGCTAACAGCTAGCTCAGAGCCTGGAGCCTGTTTCGGATTCTGTGTCTCCCTCTCTCTCTGACCCTCCCCTGCTCACACGGTCTCTCTCTCTCCCAAAAATAAATAAAAACATCAAAAAAATGTAAAAAAAAGTAACAAGGAAGTCTAGGCAGCCTCTCCCCTTTGTCGCCTAACCCTCAGAGATCCAGGGGACACATGCCCTGCCGTGGGGTTTTCGGAAGCCCCCTCACTTGGTGAGGTGGGGGAGCACTGTCAACTGGCTCTAAAAAGAGCAGCCCCCTTTCCACCCACATCCCTCCCTCCAGCTTCTTAGCCACATGGCCTTGGAGGGGTGAGGGTTGAGGAGCTCTTTGGGTCCAGCCCCTTGGCAAGTCTACACTTTGGATGGGGGTCCCTGGTCCCCATCGTCCTCAGATCTAGGGGTCTGGACTGGAGCAGGCAGCAGGAAGAGGAAGAGAAAGGATTGGTATTTCCACTCAGGGGTCTCTCAGGCATAGACGCTGGGTAACAGGGATGAGTCAGAGACAAGGAGCACGGTTCAGGCCCCCTCAGTGGAAGATAGTGAGTCAGGCAGCCCCTGGGGGCCAATCTGCAGTCTGGAGACTCATTTTGAATGGAGTCTGAGGGTGTCGCATGCGGGTGGAGCAGAGGGGTTGAAAGAACGGGCTCTGAAGTGAGGGCGCTTGGGGTTCAATCCCAGCTCCGCTAACAATGCCACCTGGGCAGGTGACTCAGCCCCTCTCTCTGGCTTCCTTGGCTGCACCACGGGAGGGTGTCCAGCCCAGTGCATGGCTCCTGGGGCCTCAGCAGGGTCCCTGCAATCCCATGAGGAAGGGAGTATTACTTTCATCTCCTGTTTTACAGACGGGGACACTGAGGCACAGTGGAGCTGAGCCACACGCCGAGGCAGGCACACCCAGCCGAGGCAGGCACACCCAGTCAGGCAGCCCGGCTCTAGTGACCGTGCCCTCCTCAGCCACCACGCTGTGCGGGAGGATGCTGGTACGGTGGGGAGTGTGGCTGCGTGGGTTCAAATCCCACCTCTACCGTATAGGAATCCATGAGTTATTTTGCCTTTCTGGACCACACTTCCTCCATTTATATATCGTGGTTACCGCGCCCTCCGGGTTGTGAGAGTTGATGAGTTAAGCTTTGTAAAGTCCGCTCTGTATATGTTAGTTGTCCTGCGTAGAGCAATTCTGGGTTGGAAGGAGAATTAGAGGGAGCCACTCTCCTGCCTTACGGAAGAGGATGAGGGTCCGGAGAGCGACTGGCCGGCTTGAGATCACACAAGTGGTGAAGCTGGGACTCGTCCGCTGTTTCTCAATTATCCTGGGCCTGTTATATGGGATGAGGCATCGAGATTGGTGAGCAGACAGCTGGTCCACCCAGACCGGAAGTCGGAGGAATGGTCAAGTCTGGATTCGTCTGTCTGAAAGATGCCTCCTCTCACCCGAGCTGGAACAGAAAGCTTTCACACCCTTCGCCTCAGTTCCTTCCCCCAAGCCCCCCCACCCCCCACCCCCGTCCCGGCCAGGAGCCCTTAGAAGGAGGGGGAGCTTCTGGTTTCTGATGCTGTTGAGGAGCACTGGGGGCTGGAGAGGGGAAGTGACCCGACCACCTGAACCTGGACGAGGGTCTCTTGATGGTGATTGAGGTATGAAAGGCAGGCAGGTGGAGGAGGGATGAGCGTGGGGGTGCAGGTCAGGGCTGATGAGAACAGAAAGCCTCTGCCGGGCACACCACGGCAGACACTGGGCCCGGTGTCCCTGTGGGGATTGTCAAGGGAGCCGGTGAGATGATGGTCACTTTAATGAGTCCCTGTGGGGGACAGAGTCTATATTTTTGCCTTTTCCAAAGCGTGTCTTGTTGCCTTGCTCACAGACTATAGGAGCCTTAACAGAGAACCCCTAGGGACCTCCAAATCCACCCCAAAAGACTGTGCTGCTCATGCAGAGATTTCACACCAGGAGGTAAGGTGGGCAGAAGGCTGGCGGGGTGGGGGGCCTGTCTTTCTATCAAGGCACCAAGAACCCCCGCCACCTGCTTTGTCCCATTTCCACCAGCCCATCCCTGCTCTGCATAGACGGGTCCCTCTGGCTCCTAAAGGCTGCCTGCTAGCAGCTGTCGCTTAAACAGAGACTCACATCTTTGTCACACTCTGAGCTCACCCTGTGGAAGAGACAGAGAACACTTTGGTCTTCCGCTCTAATGAAGGTCACATTCCGTCTAGAGGGACCAGGGGAGACCTGTTCCCATCCAGCTCTGACTCAGATTGGCTGCGCGCCTCCTGTGTGGCTGCCTTCTATTCAGTTTCACATTCATCCTTTTTCTCCTTTTTCTAGAGATTTCAGAAGTTTGGGGAGGGGGCGAGATGCAGGGAAGGGGAACAAGAGACCCGGGTTACTATCCAAGTAGGCGGGCCTTGATCTTTCAGCTCACTTTTGGCTGTTGATTTTTAACTTAATGATCACATGAGCCGTGATGACAATTTCTTGAAATTTATTGGGATTTGCTTTCAATCATATCACGTGATGTACACGGTAATGTCTGGATGTCTTCAGTGCGTGCTTGAAAATGACGTGTCAGTTGCAGGAGTCTGTCATTCTGCTGTGTGTCTTGCTTCTTCGTATGTCTTGTAATTTTGGATGACAAGCTCACGTTAACAAGGGTTTTATCTGTGACCCTCCCATGTGGCCTCTATTGTGGGAACGCCTCTCCAGGGAGCCTTGCATTTGTTATTGCAGATATGACCCACGCCACATTTGCTTTGTGTGTTAATCACCAGACTTAGGAGTCCTGGGAGCATAGGGAGAATGCAACTTCCAATCTCAAATGTGTGTTAGGGAAATACTAGAGTTAAAATTTCTCAGGAGAGACTTCATTTTTATTTTTCCAGCAGAAACAAGACAACTTCTCCGACAAGTGTGTTTGGTTTTGGTTTTGTTTTGCAAAAGGGCAATTTTTTTCTACTCCATTTGCCTTGTCAGTGAGATTATGCTTTATTCAGGTGTCTTGGTGTCGAATCTCTTTTGGCAAGGGCTCACAAGGCCTTGTCTCCCATCCCCGTATAGATAGATGGAAAACAAGCTCCTTGGTTACCAAGGTCAGCGAAGGCCGGCACCTCCCCACACCTGCCCCCGGGTCATCCGCAGACCCCGCCCTGCAGGGCTAAGGACTGGTGTCTGCTTATCATTCTGAGTTTGGCTTCTTCTTTGTTTATGGTCCCTGGGGACGTCTTCACTGGCTTGGAAGCCCGGCTGGGCAATTTTTTTGTTGTTGTTTATTTTTCTTTCTTTCTTTCTTTCGATTTTTTTTCCTTAGTTTATTGTCAAATTAGTTTACATATAACACCCAGTGCTCATCCCAACAAGTGCCCTCTTTAATGCCCACCCCCCCACAGCCCTCAGTTTGTTCTCAGCATTCAAGAATTTTTCATGGTTTGCTTCCCTCCCTCCCTCTCCCCAACTATTTTTCTCCTTCTTCTCCCGCTTCGTCCTCCATTAACTTCCTCCTAATCCACCTATATGTGCAAACATATGGTATTTGTACTTCTCTGCCTGACTTATTTCGTTCAGCACAACACCCTTAAGGTCCATCCATGTTGCGATGAACGGATCAAGAAGATGCAGTATATCTATACAATGGAATACTACATGGCAATGAGAAAGAATGAAATCTGGCTGGGCATTTGAAAGAATATTTGTTATGGCTTAGCAAGTACCTCCAAGTAGCAGTAGGCTCCTCAGAAAGTTCCATTCACCATGCCCAAGACCTTGGTTCCGCTCCTCCAGCCTCTAAGCGACCCTGGGAAGCCCCCCGGCCCCTGCCTGTCTGATGGGGTTTATCATTCTCACAATCTCACCCAGATGAAAGGCATGAGATTGCCGGGTGAGTGCTGGGCAGGGGCCGGGCATCCCAGTGGCCTCTGGAGCTAAGCCCTGAAGTTCCTAGAGAGCAGACATCTCAGAGCTGAGGTGCACCTGGGGCCGAAGACTCTTTAGCGGAGGGAAGATGTTTCCAGCAGTGCCTGGGTGAGCAGGAACTTGCTGCTCTGAGCCTCAAATCTATGGGTCAAAATCCCTCACGATTCACACCCGAACTGTCCCAAATGGCACTCACCCTCCTCCCAAGTCCACTCACCCTCCTCCCAAGTCCACTCCTCCACCAGGCTCCCCAGCCCACCAGTGAGTGGCATCAACACCTTCTCCTTTGCCCTCCAGATACCCAGGAGGTTTTCAGAGGATCCCTCTTGAAAGCCATGGGAGCCATCACAACACACCCAATATTCCAACTATCTCTCAGCTCGGGCTGCTTCCTACCTTCCCCACAGCCTCAGCTGTGTCAAGACCTCATTATTGCTCACCGGGGTTATTGCCTCCCTCATCCCTCCTGTGACTGGAGAGGCTCAGAGCCCGTGGGTGTCTGCAGGGCAGGGCCTCTCACCTGCCGCTTCCTCTGCAGACCCCCTGCGTGGATCGGGCGGCCTTGAGCCATCAGAGCCAGAACCCTCTTTGAAGTGTGAACTCTCAGAAGCCCAAAGCCTGAACAAAGAGGATGCCTGCGATCCGGCTTGAGGGGGGCTTGCTGCTGGAATGCTACGCTGACCCCCCCACTTCACTTCACACAGAAGACCCACTGCACGTACAGCTTTGGGAAAACGGCAGTGATTTTGCAAACCTGTTCTCGCCCCATCCCGACCCCCCATCCTTCCCTCATCCCAGTCCTGAGCATCACGTGGCTGACCCGTACCCCCTGGGGAGCCCCACCAATAGTATGGGGGGGGCTAGGCCAGGTACCATGAGGCAGATGAACCTTGTGGCTCCAGCAGTGACCCTGACACACCTCCAGCAGGGCAGCCTGTCCGAAGATGCGTGGTCCCACCCGTGTCCTGCTTGAGAAGCTGTTGTGGTCACACTCATTCACCAGCAACTAAGGCACAGAAGTCGCTGCTTAGTAATGGCATGGCTGTGACAAGGGACAGCAGTGACTCTAAATCTCTGAACGCACGCGCCTCACGAAGGCAGACCTCCTGTGACCAGTCCCAGAGAGCTTGGGGCTTGAAGGCAAGAGCGGAGTCGGGAGCAAAGCCCCCTCTACTACTTAGGGCGGTACCACTTCAGGCCAAGTGACATTGCTCTTCATTTGAGGGGAAGGAGGAAGGGGAAGGGGAATAGGGGAGAGGGGAGGGGAAGGGGTGAAGGGAGCCAGTAAAGCACTCACTGGTGCTCTGCGGGTAGTAGGTGCACTGGTGAGAGGAGGTGGAGGAAGGGTAGGGGTTGCGAGGAGGAGGTAGGAGATGCCACGGAGGAGGGCCAGCCCTGACTCCACGTCCCTCGCTCCCCTTCCCACCCATCCCGGGACCAGTGGCGGGCGGGGACATGCTCCCAGCTGTCCTGCCAGCCCAGGGCCAGTTGGACGAGTCACGCTGGGGCCCCGGGTCTGCTGCCCCGCCACTCCCCAGCCTCAGTGACCCCATCAGCGAGGGAGGTGGTACCATGGAGGGCCTGGTGTGTCTCAGACGCTAGGCTGTGAGCTGTGGGTAGATGCGGCCGGGCCCTTACGGACCTGGAGGGCCAAGCCCACAGGTGGGGGCCCGGGAGGCACCTGGAGAGAAGGTGAGGGTGGGAGGGAAGAGCACCCTGGTGGGCTGCCAGGTGGAGGACCTAGGACCTGATCCTGAGGGCAGCGGGCTCCCAAGAGGCCTGCGGCAAGAGCCGCCAGCCCCCAGTGGCACGGGTGTGGAAGAATTAGGGGTCGTGCAGGCAAGAACGAAGACTGGCAGACCAGAGAGGCCTTGCCAAAGCCCCCGGGGCTGGTGGGGAGACATCTGAGAAGCGAAACGCTGGTGGGGGGCTTCATAGGGGACTGGGGTGCCATAGGAGGGGAGGATTTGGGGTGCCACCTGCTCAAGGCCTGGCCAACGGGGGGCTACGGGTGGACAAAGGTGTGGTTCAAGAGCAGAGCAACAGGCCTTGAGGAAGGTACGGGCTTGCCTGGCACTGCTGCTTTTGAGCCCATGAGGTGGCCCAATGTGGGGACAGGGCTCCTCTAATCAAGAAAGGGCACCCGAGCATCCCGAAGACAAAACGTTTCTCGGAACTGGCCTGCTCTCTCCCAAGCTCTGTGGCAAGAACCTTGGTAGGGACCCAGCCCCACGGGCCCCCTCCGCTGAAGCCGCTGTGACTCCAAGTGGGGCAGGGGCAGGGGCCCCTCCCCCTCCCTCATCCCCGCATGCCTGGCCCTCGGCAAGTGGCAGCACCTTGGCCTTACCTGGTAGGGTCCTCCCCTCCAGTTCAGTTCACTTACAGGTCGTGAGGTAGGAGCGGGGTAGGAGGTGGTGAGCTAGGAAATGGGCCACAGCTGGAGGGCCAGCAGCCCTGCCCCTCCCCTGCAGCAGGAGAGGCCAGGCCTGATGTTTCGGTGGGATTTTTTTCAGGTTTTTTTTTTTTTTAAGGTAGGCTTCATGCCTAGCACAGAGCCCAATACGGGGCTTCAACTCATGACACTGAGATCAAGACCTGAGCTAAGATCAAGAGTCAGACGTTTGGGGTGCCTGGGTGGCTCAGCTGGTTAAGCATCCAACTTTAGTTCAGGTCATGATCTCACGGTTCATGGGTTCGAGCCCCGCGTCGGGCTCTGTGCTGACAGCTAGCTCAGAGCCTGGAGCCTGTTTCAGATTCTGTATCTCCCTCTCTCTCTGAACCGCCCCTGCTCACGCTCTCTCGCTCCCTCTCGGAAATAAATAAAACATTAAAAAAAAAAAGAGTCAGACGTTTAACTGACCGAGTGACCCAGGTGTCCCTGGCCTGTTGCTTTTATTTGTTTTTTTTAAGTTTATTCATTTATTATTTCAGAGAGAGCGAGAGAGAGAGCGCGAGCTGTCACCACAGAGCCCGACACAGGGCTCGAACTCCCAAACCGCGAGATCATGACCTGAGCCGAAGTCCCACGCTCAACCAACTGAGCCCCCCAGGAACCCCCCAGGAGCCCCAGGCCTGATATTTGTAAAGACCAGAGTCACAGCCTGGAAGAAATGAGACAGACACAGGCCCACCCTAGGGGCTAGACCTTAGCTTCGGAATGTGACAATTTATTTGGGGGGGCAAAAGAGGCTTTTCACTCCCCCTTCCTGGCATTGATACAACATTGAAGAGCAGCAGAACTAAACGTACAAGACGAGAGTAATAGAGTAATCGGCACAAACCCCCTCCCCCGGCCCAGAAACAACCGAATCCAGAACAGAACCAAAGCCCACACCCAAAACGAGCCGTCTTCTCCACCAGCAACCTCTGGGAGGGGGCAGGTGGACTGGGGGCCCCAACCCCGCGCTGGGGGGTGGGGACACTCCATTTCCAGGTTCCCTCTCTTTAACCACTGGAGGCAAAGTTTAGCCAGCTGGGAGCTGGATGGTTGAACCACAGACAAAGGCAACGACACTTCATTTTTAAAATGAGAAAGAGAGAAAAGAGCCCGCGCCCCTCCCCAAATATAGAGCTATATATGTATATTTTATATATATAGAATTCATTCGTGCACAATTCATTAAATGAGCTTTTCAAAAATTAAAATTATAAGATACATTTCTTTAGGCCTTTGTGTTTTTAAATTAAAATAAACAAAAAGTGTCCATCTGCACTCCACCCAACAGCCAGGGGCAGGCCCCAGAACTTCTCGTTCTTTCTACCTTGACCTCTCCCAAGGGGTCCCCTGTGACACCATCAGCCTCCCTTTACCTAACTGAAGCTCTGCATACAGTTGGCACTCACTCGCCGTTGGGAGTGGGGTACCAACTCCTTCGAGGTGGGGCGGGGAGACCCCGCAGGGCTGGGAGCTGGGGTCCTCTGTCCCCCCTTGGCCTGTCTCTCTATTTCGGCATCTTGGTGACTGTCAGCAAGATGGAGGCAGGTTAGGGGGACCGTCTCCTGGTTTTAGCCCCAAACTCCTTTCTGAGTCTGAGAGGAGATGCAGACAGAAAAAAACAAAAACCTTTCAACACTTTCCTTTTCTTTTTAAAAGTGATTCCTTAAACCATACAAGCCCCCAAGAGGCTGCCTTGGGCTAGTGCATGGGAGCCGGAAAGTGGAACTGACCTTGTGGGGCTCCACTGTCTGGCATGGGCCAAGTGCAAAACAAAACAAAACAAAACAAAACCCCAAAACCCACCCCAACCCCCCCAAAACAACAAAACCCAGAAAGGTGAGAAAGGTGGTGTGTCCACTCAGGTTCCCACGGAGGCTAAAGAGGTTGGCAGTGGCCCAGCCCCCCCACCTGCTTCCTGCTCAGGGCGGGCATCTGACCCGGGACCGCCAGCCCCTACCTTTGGAAGGGGCTTTCTGCAAAATGCCAGGGCAGCTGGGCTCTTCACCCCAGTGCGGCGGCTTTGCCTCTTGGGGCCCCCGTTTCCTGGTCTTTTAAATGGGGTGCTCTCTGCCCACCTCACACTGAGATGGGGCCTTGATCATCACTTCTTTCCAGAGCAGTGGAAGGATACAGCTCATTTTGCCCTGGACTCCTGTGCAGGGCAGAGATGAAATGGGGCCGTGGGAGGCTAGAGGCCCCAGTGCCAGCAGCCTCGATTGGCACCCCATCCTCAGCAGCTGCCCGGACACCAGCAGTGCTTTACAAAGAGGCCTTGCCACCCAATACACCCATTTCACAGCAGGGCACACTGAGGGTCGGAGAGAGAAATGAAGACAGGGATGTGTCTGTCCCAACTTCCCATCTCAAACCAGAGACACCAGACCTCACCTGTTTCCTATGACACATGGGCAAGGAGGAGGTGGGATTAAGGGGAAAAGGACCAATGCCCCAACCGATACTGAACATGGGAAGAGATCGGGCTTTGGGGGATATTTCACATATAAAAATAAAGCAAACCAGAATGCAACTTCTGCTTGGTAATTAGGCAAACGGAAAAGCAGCGAGAGGGAGGGCCCGGAGAAGGCTGAATCGTGCAAGTGTGTGTGGGGGGTGGGGGTGGGTGGGTAGGGTATGGGTTTCCCGCTCAGAGCCACCCTCAGAGAAGTAGGAGGGCTCTGCTTGCTCTTGACCCTGTGCCCACCTGGACCCCCCAGGGGAGGTGCCCAGCTCGAAGCAGCGCGCTTGCGTGCCTCTGCGTGTGCCGAGGTGGGCGGGGGCCCCACGGCTGAGGGCCTGCGCAGGCATTCCCTTCCCCCACTGGTTACCGCCTCACCCCCCCCACACACACCCCGGTCCCTCTGGGTCACCGCCTAAGGTTTTCCCAGAGTCCACAGCTCTGTCTTCCTGAAGCCCGCCTCCCCCACCCGGCCAGGAAAGCCCAGGGGTGTCAGGGTCTTGGTCTTGGGAGTGATGGGGAGGGAGGGACCAGATGACCCGACACGCCCGCAAACGAATTTGGAAGAGAGCAAGGAACCCAACTGTATCTACTCACCAGCCTTCCTGGACCAAGTCACCGATGATGCAACAGTGGGGCCCCCGCAGGACCCCCCCCTCCCCAATCTCGGCTCCATTCGCGGGGCCCTTGCCATTCTGGCTAGTTCCCTTGGGGTCAGCTGTCTTCCTTCCCTTTGAAGGAGGGGAGGTGTGGTGTGTGCCCCCAGGACAGGAGGGAGGCCTCCCCGCCTCGGGCCAGGGAGACAGAGCAGGGACCCCAGGGACCCGCAGCCGGCCCTCGGCCTCTGTCCCCGTTCCCAACATTGCCACCTCGCCTGTGCAATCATTGCTTTACTAGTTTTTCTTTAAATATCTCTCTCCCCCCCACTCCCGCCCCAGCCCCATAGGAATCCCATGATATTTTTTTCTATTTCTTTTTTTTCCTCTTTTTTTGTTTTTTGTTTTTTTGCAAAACTAATTCTTTCACTTTCCTGTCATAAAATCACCTCTGAAAACACAACTTCTTTACAAAAAAAAGTCACGAATGACACGGACTCTCAGGAAAACACATTTCTATGGTCTCTGGAAACACCTGTAACTGGCACCCAGGTGGTTGTTCACCTGGGGTGAGGGGTCGGGGGGGAAATCCCCTCTAAGCACAGAGGAGAAATACCAGCCCTTATTTGGGGGGAGGGGGGGAAAGCCAATTGGCACTTGGACGGCCACGGAGCCGACACAAAGGGCAGGGTGGGGAGGGGTCTAGGAGTGCCAGCCCCCCAAACCCTGTGAGGGCCCTTGTTCTACATCCTGGGGTGGGGAGGGTCAGGGGCCACCCATAGCCCCTGGCAGGGAGATTGGGAAGAGCGAGTCCTCCCAGAGTCCTCCCATACTTCGGACAAAGGCATTTGCTACCTAACAGGATTCCCTTTCTGCGTCCTCCTACCTTTTGCCATCACGCTTCTGAGCTGACACACTTCTGGCCACACACCAGGAAGCTCCCTTGAGCCACAGGCAGGGACACGCCACCCACGCCAGCTTGAGAGCCGAGTGGCCAGCGGGGCCGCCTCCCACAGTGCACCGGAGCCCTGGCCCCGCACGCCCTCCCCCTCCAGAAGACCACAGGCCCCCTCTTTGGTCGCCCCCTTTGGCCTGCCTGCCCTCCCACGGCCCGGCCTAAAACGGGGGTGGGGGGGTCTCTGCCATTGGCACGGACACCTCAGCTCCCTGGCAGCAGAGAGAAGAAAAGCTGCGGGGGGCCAAAGCTGTCCCCTGCTCTGAGCAGGCTGTGCAGTGAGAAAGCCCCAGGGGCTGAAGCAAGAGAGGAGGGGGCAGGGGAAGCTGGAGACCCCAAGGGAATGGTTTCCAGCTTCCTCCTTCCCCCAGGCACGGAGTGGGAGGGGGTGCGGGGGAGGGGAAGGCTTGGGGGGGTACTCCCCCTTCCACCTCAGTCCCCACCGTGCCTAGTCTGCGCCAGAGGCCCAGCTGGTGGCGCCGACCAATCGGAGGAGGGTGCAGGGCTGGGGTGGGGGTGGGGGATGGGCCTGTGGCCCCACAGCAAACACCTCGGCCGGCGCCAGATCTGGGCAAGGAAAGGTCCAGGCCTTTGACAACCCTATTCCACGGAACCCTCAAGGGGGCCGCCTGAAAGGCCGGGCCCAGCGCACCCATGGGTGGGCGCACAGGCACGCCAAGGGGCGGTAGATGCGTGCGCCAGCCGGAAGTTTCTACAGCAGGTTCTGGTAGCACCTTTGGTCGAGAACTGAACGGGGCCTTTAGATGCTAGGAGGTTGCGGCAGGGGGAGGTCCCTGCCAGTCCCTCCCACCTTCCAGAGGGGAGTAGAGACAGGGTGGGGCGGGGCCTAAGGGGACCTGCTTGTGTCGTGTCCAAAAGTGGGCAGGAAGACCTAGGCCTCTGGCCCCGCCCCAACCTCTGTCTGGGCTTTGCCACCCCTGCCCCTCCTGCCCAGGCACCTGGGGGAAGGAAGGGCAGAACCCATACGGGGAAGGGGGCTCCTAAGGGGCCCCGCAGCTGCCGGGGTAGCACCGAGAAATCAGATGCTGTGCGCATGAGCTGGAAGCAAGCCGGGGACAGAGCGGGATGTGGAGGCGGCGGCCGAGCTCCGGGTTCTGAGGCTCCCCAGGAGCCCCCCCCCGCCGGCAGGCCCCCACCATGGATGGGCTTGGAGGGTGCCAAGAGACAAGGAGGAGGACTTCCGGGTGCCCTGGCCCCACCTCGACCCAAATCTGTCCCGGACTGTCTCCCCTGGGCTTCAGGGGGCTCCAACCGCCCAGCCCCCTCTGGGGGTCAACGCTGAGCCATCTGAAACAAGCAAAGCACGGGCAGAGGTGTCTGAGGGCAGGGGCGGGGGCGAGAGCAGGGCTCTGGGCAGGAGGGACCCCCAGCCCCCCCTCCTCAGTGGAGCCCCTTCACTTGCTCACCCCGCTGCTGCCACCACTACCCCCAGTGGCACCTGCTACCCCAGCAGCCACCTTCTCGAAATCCTCAGGGTTGCAGAATTCCTTGATGGTGACTGTCAGAAGGTTGCTGGTGACATCGGTGACAACCACGTTGGAGCAGGGTGACATCTCGGGGCGCCAGTCCCCGGCTTCGGCCTCGGAGGAGGCGCCGGCAGGCTCAGGGGCCGCGGGAAGTGCCTGGCCCGTGGCAGCCGCAGCCGTGGCGTCGGGAGGCACCCGCTTGCTGGCGGCCACCACCTCGGGAGGGATGGACAGGTCGAGCACCTCGGGCTCACGCCAGTCGGGACCAGACGGGCTCATGGTCTCGGGGAGCAGCTTGGGGGGTGCGTCATCAGGGTCGGAGGAGGACTGCGGTGCAGGCGAGGGGCAGCCAGAGGAGCTGGAGCTGCGAGCGTCGTAGGGGGCGGCGGGGGCCGCCAGGAGCAGCCCTGGGCCCGGGGACGCGGCAGCGTCGGCCTTGCCCGCTGGAGGGGGAGGCGGAGGGCCGGGCGGGGGCTTATTGTACAGCGCGAAGGTGCCCAACTTCATGTGGCGGATCTGGGTACGCAGGATGCTCTCGCTGAACTTCTTGCTCTTGCCAATGACGCGGTTCCTGGAGGGGACTTTGGGCCGAGCGAGGGCTCCTGCCCCCTGCCCGGTGCCCGCTCCGCCCGTGCCCTTGTCGATCACCTTCAGGTTCAGGATGATGCGGTTTCGCTTGGGCTCCCGAGGCTTTACCTTGCGATTGATGATGCGCACCGTCTCGGAGAAAGGCGAGATGGGCGGGCGCAGGCCAGGGCTGCCACCTTGGGGGTCCGGGCGGGGCAGGGGGCGACGGGACATGCGGTGGCAGCGGCGGATGTCCTTCTTGAGTCGGTGCACGGCTGCGCTGGAGTGCAGCTTGGGCGAGGAGGCGCTGGCACTTGGCTTGACAGAGAAATGCACGTCACTGATGCGGAGGGCCTCAGCCTGGGCCCGTGCCTGTGGGGCAGAGGGGAGGGCTGAGCGGGGCGGGGTGGGGGGGGAGGCTCGGCTTCCCACTGACCTCCTCCCGGGGACTCCTGCGCCAGCCACCCACAAGTCCCGTCCCGTTACACCGTCCTGAGAGCCCTTCAGAGAATTAGCTGTACTCCCACAGAGGAGTGTCCGCAATCAGGACACGACGTGGCAAGAACAGCTCTTTGCTCAGGAGCCCCAAACCAAGTCTGCTCGGTGAAAGACCCTGGCCTAGCCTGGCACTCCTCTGCAGACTGGTTCTTGGGGACAGGAAGAAGGGGGAGGCCCCTCCCTGCTTCACCCCGCAACAAAGCGCTACTGACCTACTCACAGGGCCCCAAATGCTCTGTGTCCTCTGTCGCTGAACGGTCTGCACCTCCAGTTTGGACTTGCCTCCCCAGCTGACCATCACCCCTGGGACAGACCCTTGGCTCTCTCAGCCCCTCCTTGTTTGCTCGCAGACCCCTGCACTTCCCCTCCTGGGTCTGACTCATGTCTGCCCAGGATCTGGCTCAGGGCCTGGGCCTGAGCAAATCTGTGCCAACAGATTCCTAAAGCCTAGGCTGGAACCCACCCTGGTGAGACACGGGTTTGGGGGAGATGAACCAGGAGGTGGGACCAGCTTCGGATTTGTGCCAACGTGAGGCCTGAGGGCAGGACGGCGGAGTGAAGTCTGCGGGAAGCCAGGGGAAACTGTCCCGGGCTCCTGGGCTCAGCTGAGGTGGGTAAAACCCCAGGGCTCTGCAGGAGCTCATCTTACTGAAGAGGTGGGATGTGGCAGGGCCCTCGGAGACTTCAAGTTCAGGGTTAGGGACTCATGAAGCCATAAAAAGCATCCTCCGTGGCCAATCCTTCCTTCCCTAACAGAACACTAGTCACAAGCCAGCTGATGGGAGTTGGAACTATACCCACACACAGCCTCTCCCCCAGGGGCTGCGCTCCAAGACAGGTCACAGGCCATTAGGACGCTGGGTGACTCAATGTAAGAAAGGATGTACGGGGCCTAGAGGAGCAGAGGTCAGGGGCAAGGGCCCATCTTGGAGGATGAAGCCTAAGGAGGAGGGAGCCGTGGTCCTTTCTGAGCCTGCAGAGGCTCCGTGGCCTGCTGGAGGGATGCTACTAAGAAAACAGTGGAAGCCGAGAGCCCAGCAGTGAGAGGATATAGCGGGCAAGGGACTGAAAGCAATGGCTGGAGAGAGTGGAGGCAATGGCAGATCTGTCATCTATAGACACCCTGGCTCCTGGTGGGGGAGACTCGCGAGGCTGTGTCTACTTCAGTCCAGGTGGGAGACAGTGGTGGCCGAGAGGGGGGACACATTCCCACGGGCAGCCTATGAGCTCCCGGAGAGTGAGATCCGTGCTTTGGGGTCTCTTCACATCCCACCCCACAGCACTAGACACTTAGCCCGTCCCTGGGAGGTCGCCTGTGCGCCCCTCAGACCAAACTAGATTGTATTTGACCACAACCCCCCAGGGGTGGGGTTTGCTGACTTATTTGCTGACTTAGCAAGAATGTCTAGAAGGTAGTGGAAACTCGCTTTAACGCCACATGGCCCTCCTGGCCACACCGGGGGTTCTCCTGGGGGCTGCTTGGCTAACAGTCCCCACGGGCACTAGTTGGCAGCACACATGGGCCCCGCCTGCCCTGGGCCAGCTCCATGCACCAGCCCGTGCAACCAGGGATAGGTTTCCACAAACCACTCCTCAGACCAAGGAAGGAGAAAATTAGCCTTCTTCCTCGGTCCGGCAAGCAGGGTGTTTTGCAAGTTCATCCCCAAGGGAGCTGGGGAGGGAATCTCCCTTCTTTCTGTTCTCCCTTGGGGGGCGGGCATTCATGCCATTCGCACGCTGCCTGAGCTCCCAGACCTCTGTAAACACAGTTCTGCCCAAATCCAGTGGTGAGGGTCCCTGCAGAGCGGCAGAGAGTGTGGGTAAACCTCTGGCCAAGGCTGAAACTGGTTCCGCGGGCCATCATGTACCGTCAGGTCATATATGCTACCTGCTTAGCACAGTGCCTGGCGTGTAGCGGCTACCTGAGCAATACCAGACTTATCTATCCGTGGGGGCGGGGGGGAGGGGGGCGGAGCTTATGAGCAATAATCTTTCACTAACGTACGGTTTCCAAGCTTTTTATGAGAAACGTTTCTTACTTTAGAATTTCTCCATATTATTTCTTTGAAAAGAGACTGGGGTGTTTTTTTTCCCCTCCCCCAGGCTGAGAACTCTCTTGAAAGTGGGACCGGGGTCTGGCCGTGAATTAAAAATGGTAGCCACAGACAACGTGTTTACAGCACTCTGGTGGGCGACAGGCACGGCTCTGAGGGGTTGGGTTCTACAAACAGGACAGAAGGTTAAAGAGCAGGACTCCACCGCTGGCTCTTTGTGACCCTGGGCAAATTACACAACCTCCCTGGCCTCAGTTTTTCTCTGTGTAAAACGGGGATAATTATAACCTACCTCATGGGCTCCCGTCCCCTTCGGAACACAGAAAGTAAGTGCTGAGAATACTTTGTTTCCTATACACACTGCTGTCATCCATGTGGGGCCTCAGCACTGTGTTAGGCCCAGAGCCAGCTCAGGAGCTAGGGCTCCCAAAGGGGGGGCGGGGCGGGGGTGGGGGGGAAGGTATTTTGTGAATCGAAGCTCGTGGTCATTGCTCACTTCACCGCTAGAGGGCGCTCCCGCTGCGCCGACAGGCTGTCACGCAGCCCACCCGCCCTCCAGCTGCTCCGCCCCATCCCTCCTCCTTAAGCAGCATCAAGGGTTAAGTGTGCTCCTCCAAGGATCCCTGAGCGTAGGTTGGGAACAGGAGTCACGGAAATATGTGGAAACTGAGGATTCTTTCATGTCTGCTTTAAGTCCAAAGTTTTACACATGCACAGACCTTTCGGTCTGGGCTTCGTCAGCCCCGCCCCACCGCACCCTCACTGGGCTTTGGGCCTGTAGGGCGAATAGGAGATTCTGAGGTTCTGCACTCTGCAGAGTGCTCCATGCCCCTCCTCAGCCAGTCGCCACAAAGTCACAGGCTGTCAGGGTGGGATGGAGCCCCAAGGCAACTTTAGCACTGCTGGGTGGACTGTGGTTTCCCGAGGAGGCCTGCCTGCCGTCTCTCCTACATTCTAGGGTCATCTCACCTTCCCTTTCCAACTCTGTTCTTTCCCACTAGGAAAAATAAAATACCCTCTCCCCCCAAACGAAACTCTAAGATGGCTTCCCTTGGAGCTAGGTATCCCTCCCTTGCCGAGACTAACGCGCTGTGCTTACTCCCTCCACTCCATCTCCTTACAATCTCCAGATACAGCCAGGCTGGGGGGGGTGAGGGTGGGGGGGGAGCCAGTGGCCCAGCCGGTGATAAACTCAAAGCGAAGTGATCTAAGGTCAAATTCAAGCTGCAGTCCCCGGTGGGGAGAGGAGGCACGCAGAACAAATCCTGAGAGAGAAAGGAGCTGGGGGCAGGGAGGCAGGTGGCCCCCAAGCGCCTCATCTGTTCCCAGCCCTGAAGGAAGCCACATTTACTCTCCTCCTGGGTTCTAATTCCAGGCAGCGCCGTACCAGGTCCGGGGTGGATGAAGGTTCCCCTTCCTCGAATGGGCAGAAGTAACCTCCCTGCCGCCCGCTCAGGTGCACGGCCCCCACCTGCCTCCCCCGCCCCCCCACCCCCCCACCCCCCGCCCATGCCGGAGTCCTGCTGGCCGGCCCAGACCCTGTTTTGTCAGCGAGAATTATCCTCTCCCCTCACTTCCCACTCGCAGGCCCCTCTTGCTGAAGCGGGAGCCGGCCAGGGCCGGCTGCCAGGGGCTCGTCGGGGGGCTCACGACCACCCCCTGCCCAGCTGGGGCCCCTCTGGAAAGGTCCGCCTGCCTGGGCAGCCGCGATCTGTCCCTCCCTCGCAGGCCTCGTGCTGCGCCAGGGCTAGGGGCCCGAGAGGGGGCTGCTGGGGCTGGGCCAGGTTACCTTCAGGAGGAAAGTTTTGGGTTTGGGTCCCCTCTTCTTGGGCCCATACAGCTCACGCTCCCTCTCCCTGCGGCCAAGAAACGCCAAAGGTTAAAAAGAGCCCCCTCCCGGGGCCCACCCCGCGCTGCCCGCCCCGCTCGCCCGCTTCCCCGCTTCCCCGCGCGGCGCCCCAGCCGAGCGCTGGCCCCGCCGCCCCTGCCAGCTCCCCAAACTCACTTCTGCTCGAAGGCTGCGATGAGCCGCGAGTCCAGGATGTTCTCCTCGGGTTCCCAAGTGCTGTACCTGCCGAGTCACCCATGCACAAAATAAAAATGAAAACCGAACAGGCAGAGGCACATGCGAGGCAGCAAACGTGCGCACCCCCCACCACCACCACCAGGGGAAAAAAAGGCCCTGCTGCCTCCCTTCCCCCCTCGCCCCTGTACCCCGCTGGCACTTACTTGATGGCCCACCCCTTCCATTTCACCAGGTACTCGATGCGTCCCTGAAAAACAGAGAAGAAAAAAACGGGGGAGTGGGGGTGGGGAGGATGCGGGGACGCGAGGAGGCGGCGGCGCGGGGGTGGGGGAGAGGGCCCGGGTTAGCGGGACCGCTTCGCCCTGATGGGCCGCGGACCCGGACACCGGCTGCGGGGCAAGGCGTCCCACCTCGGGAGGCGGCTCACCTTTCGGATCCGCCGTTTGATGATGGATTCGGCCGCGAAGACCCGCTCGCCCACTGCAGACAGCTCCATCTTGCTCAGCGGCACCCACAGCCCATAATACTCCCTGCTCCCGCGGCCGGTGCTGCACCGCTCGCGCACGCGCCGCAGCGCACAGGCCCCGGCGGGCGGGCGCGCGGCGGGGCGCGCGCTTGTGTTCCAGCTGCGGGCCGTCACGTGACCCCTCGGGGCCGGCGCGCCGTTGCCAGGACCTCCCCCTCCCCCGGGGCGGTTGCTAGGGAAAGTGTGCGCTCGCGGGGCGGGGGCGCGCGCTGGCTCTTAAAGGGGCCTCGCCTAGCGGCGGGAGTCCGGGCCCGGAACCCGGTGGATGCTCGGCTTGTGCGAAGCCTGGTCGGGCGCAGCGCAGTCGAACAAACACCTTCTCACTGCCCTCTCCATCTTCCCGGCCCCGGGTAGCTGACAACGTCTCCCTCCTTTTAACACCTCCCGCCTGAAAGGCTCGCTAGGCCCCTGCAGGGGAAGGACCATGGGGTCTCTGCAGCTGCTGCGCATCTTCCCAGCAGAAGTTTGCAAACAGTTAAATATGATACAGCAGAAATGCATTTGTTGTTGCCTTGCCAGGCCCTGCGGGAATTTCTTTAAAACATTGCCCTCCTCCTCCCCAATCCATTATTTATGTATTCGTGGGAGTGTGGTTTTGTAACCAGTTCAGATGAATTAAAACAAAAACTCCACCGCAGGAAGAGGGGTGGGGGCAGTGAATGGGGTGGAGGAAGGCCGGGATGGTCCTGTGCATCTGTTCTTTGGCCCCGCTCGGGTCTTGGGCGGCACCTGCCTTCACCCAGGGGAGGCGGGTTGAAGAGCGCAGCGAGGGCTGCGTGGCAGGGAGGGGAGGGAGAGAGAGGCTGCGGGGGGGGGGGGGAAGAATGGGTTCCTAGCGCCCCAGAATAGGCCTGAAGTGGGTCATCCTTGGGTCATTTGGCAGAAACCACACACACGGCCATGGCTATATGTTTTCTGATTCCCAGGCCCCCTGGCCTTGCACTGTTCGGCTGCCTGCAGTTCCTTCAATGGCTCCGCCATTGCTCACAGGGAGACCAGACCCCAGCTTCCTATTTGAGGAGGGACCAGGAGACCTGGCTGGCCCGAAATGGACACAAAACAGCCCTGCCACATAAAACGCTTCATTTCTTTTATTATTTTTTTTATTACACCAACAGTCTTGTTCTTTGTAAATTAAACAAAGAAAAAAGAAAAAACCCGACTTCTGTAATCTCCATCAAACCATTAATATCTTCACTAATCATCCTCTGCACTACACTTATATAAACACGTGTAAATATGCATGTGGATACATTGTATATACATAGTACCTATATTTAACTGACTTCTTTTTAACATGTTTATTTATTTTGAGAGAGACAGAGTGCATCTGAGAGTAGGGGAGGGGCAGAGAGAGAGAGAGAGAGAATCTCAATCAGGTTCTGCACTGTCAGCGCAGAGCCCAAGGTAGGCTCCATCTCACAGTGAGATCATGACTTAAGAGGAAACCAAGAGTTGGAGGCTTAACTCACTGAGCCACCCAGGTACCCCTAACTTAATTCTTTTTAACAAAATGGGATCATGTGATTCACACTGCCTGGAATCGGCTTTTCTCCCATAAGGTGGACCTCTTTCGATGTCATTAAATGGAAAATTTGCCACCATCTTCTTGGCTGTGGTGGGGCTGAGGTGGAGGTGGAGAGAAATGGGGGTGTGGTGAGGATCGGGATGTCTCTTGCTTTCATTACTTGCTTATTAGAAAAGAGCATTTTTACATTTCTGTCCTGCAAGACCAATCTTGCGGTTTCACATTGACCATGTCGAAATTTCTGCTTCTCATCGCTGCATCTAAATAGACAAATTAGATTTGTCTAATTATTATCTTGGGAGACACCCCCTTCCTTAAAATCAATGTGCTCTTGAAAAAGAGCTATTTTCTTTTTTCTTTTTTCTTTTTTTTTACAAATAGTTTATTGTCAAGTGGGTTTCCATATAACACCCAGTGCTCATCCCCACAAGTGCCCTCCTCCATGCCCATCCCCCCTCCCCCCCACATCCATCAGTCCTCAGTTTGTTTCTCAGCATTCAAGAGTCTCTCATGGTTTGCCTCTCTCCCTTTCCCCCACCATTTCCCCCCTTCTTCTCCTCCATGATCCTCCGTTAAGTTCCTCCTAATCCTCCTATATGTGCAAACTTATATATTTGTCCTTGTCTGCCTGACTTATTTCACTCAGCATAACACCCTCAAAGTCCATCCATGTTGCTACACATGGCCAGATTTCATTCTTTCTCATTGCCATGTAGTATTCCATGGTATAGATAAACCACATCTTCTTGATCCATTCGTCTGTTGATGGACACTTAGGCTTTTTCCATGTTTTGGCTATTGTGGAGAGTGCTGCTATGAACATTGGGGTACATGTGCTCCTATGCATCAGCATTTCTGTATCCCTTGGGTAAATTCCTAGCAGTGCTATTGGTGGGTCATAGGGGAGTTCTACTGTTAATTTTTTGAGGAACCTCCACACTGTTTTCCAGAGGGGCTGCACCAGTTTACATTCCCACCAACAGTGTAAGAGGGTGCCCGCTTCTCCACATACTCTCCAGCATCTTGTGTTCTCTGATTTGCTCATTTTAGCCACTCTGACTGGTGTGAGGTGGTATCTCAGTGTCGTTTTGATTTGTATTTCCCTGATGAGTAGGAATGCTGAGCATCATTTCATGTGTTTGTTGGCCATCTGGATGTCCTCTTTGGAGAAGTGTCTGTTCATATCTTCTGCCCATTTCTTTACTGGGTTGTTTGTTTTTCGGGTGTGGAGTTTGGTGAGTTCCTTATAGATTCTGGATATCAACCCTTTATCTGATATGTCATTTGCAACTATCTTTTCCCATTCCATTGGTTGCCTATTCGTTTTGTGGGTTGTTTCCTTTGCCATGCAGAAGCTTTTAATCTTGATGAGGTCCCAGTCATTTATTTTTGGAAAAAGAGCTATTTTCTGACCAGCCCCAAGTAAGCTTTGGTATATGAACAGAGCTGCCTTCCCAGGTGGTGATTGGGGTGAATGGGCAGGCGAGTTGTGAGGATACGCATGTGTGTATGTGTTCAGGCTGAGAGAGACGGGCAGCCAGATAAAGTGGCTAAACATGAAATCCACTTGTTACTTCATTCAGCAGCTTTTGTGACCCTTTCTAAGGTTTGGTGTTAAAGCAGCTAAACAAAGATGCCCCAGACTTGAGGAAGTCTCACCCAGGACAGAGAGGCACCCGCCATCCAGTGTGGCTAGGGACAGGATAAACATGGAATTTCCTAATGCTCCTAAGGCTGCTGTTAACAAATCACCTTAAACTGAATAGCTTAAAACAGCACAGATTTCTTATCTTACAGTCCTGGAGGTCAGAAGTCCCAAATCGGTGTCACTGAGTTGAAGTCAAGATATCCTACAGGGCTGGTTCCTTCTGGAAACTCTAGGAAAGAATCCATTCCCTTTAGAAGCTGCTGGTAGTCCTCAGCTCATGGCTGCAACCCTCCAATATTTACTTTTGCCTTCCCCTGACTTACCTCCTGCCTCTTTCTAGTAAGGACCTTTGTGACTACGTTGGACTCACCCAAATAATCATCAAGGATTATCTCCTCATTATATCCTAACCTCCCCCCCCCGCCCCCCACCCAACCCAAAAGCCAGGGGACCAGGACAGGAGAAGATGGACATCCCAGCTCAAGAAGAAATGAATCTGCCACTCTGCCACCTTTTTGTTCTATTCAGGCCTGCATTCAATGTACGATTCATTGAGGAGGGTGGATCTCTTTATTCAGTTTACTGAGTCAAATGCTAATCTCTTCCAGAAACACCCTAATAGACACACCAGAAATAATCTTCACCAGCTATCTGGGCACCCGTCAAACTGACACATCAAATGAACCGTCATCCTAGGTAAGGGAGCCCACCCACTGCCTTGGAGGGGAGGATGCTTGACTGGAAGATGAAGGTGAAATTGCCCACCAGGGAAGAATGCAAAAGGCATCCCAGGTAGAGAGGTCAGATGGAGCAAGAGCTTTAAATAGAGGAAGACCCTTCAACTTCAAACCCTTCCACCTCATCCATCTCTAAGTTTCTTCTACCTCTTCCACGGTCTGTCCTGAGATTTGGTCCAACATCACAAGGGAAAAGTTTAACCTCCTGGACTATGTGGGTTGCTGCCCAGAGAGGGGGCGTTTTAGTTAGCCTGTGCCATGAAACCAATTCGTCCTATAAAATACCACTGACTGGTGGCTTCATACACGGAATCTATTTTGCATGAGTTTGTGGGTTGGCTGGGCTCAGCCGGACAGTTCTTTGACATGGTCTTGCTTAGGGTCCTTCATGTGGCTGCAATCAGTGACATGGCCGAAGTTGACTCCTAGGTCCGGGAGCGTAGTGCTGGGTGTTGGTTGGGCCTTGCTCCCCTCAGGGCCCATCACGATTCAGCAATCCAGCTCAGGCTTCCTTATGGGGCTGCGGGAGTCCAAGAAGGAGATGAAGAGCATTGCAAGGTCTCTTAAGGCCTGGCCTTGGAAGGTACACATCACTCCCACTGCATGCTGTTGGTCAAAGCAGCCAGAATTCAAGGCTGGTAAGATCCTTGTGTCTCTGTGCCCCCCTCTCCCCTCCCCCTGTGCTTGTCCTGTATAATTCCCTCCCCTGAGTGGGACTCTCAGTGGGATTTTCTCCCACAATTAGGTTGAGTGCAAAAGCAAGAGCTTCTACGACGTCATTAAGGTCCTTAACCAGTTCACTTAATCAAATGACTTAAAGGGAGTCCTTGATCCGTTTCTCCCTTCACAGCATTCTGACACCAGACATGTGGGTTTCCAGCTCTTTAGACACCAATGGGGGAGGGGGGTCCAGGGTTTCACTTCAATTCAGACACTAGTACCCAGTTAGCCCGGAGCCTACAGGATTGCCCTCCTTCAGGCACCGACGGCGCGTCTGGGTTACTCTTCTGACTAAGTGGCTGTACATTGAGGGTTCCCACAACCCTGTCCCAGCTTGCAGCTCACAGGACCACAGCTCATAGGACTCAGGCAATCACTTCACTTACATTTGCCAATTTGTTCTAAAGGACACCCTTCAGGACCGGCCAAATGGGAGAGAGGCAGAGGACAAGGTACGTGCACAGCAGGTGCAGACCTGCCGAGCCCTCGCTGGGCACACCCCCTTCCCTTCCCAGCACCTGTGTTCCCCGACCCAGAAGCTCATAGATGTCCTTTAAGCGTGTACAGAGCTGAATCTGCAGCCTCCTCTCTGTTTCTCAGAGGTCGGAGGGGAGGCTTCAGGTTCCAGCCCTGTAATCCCTTGGTCTCTTCAGCCTCATCCTGAAGCTACCTAGGGGCAGGTACGCCAAGCGTCGCTGCATTAGCATAAACTCAGGGGTGGTTGAAAGGGGCTACTTACGAATAATACGAGACCCTCCTCTCATCCCTTGGTTTAGGGAATTACAAAGGTTTTAGGAGCTCTGTGCCAGGGGCCCAGGAAGAAGACCAAGTATATACATGTCTTAGGATATCACGATGTCCCATAGAGTTTATCTTGGCCTGAGCCAATCAGGAGAGCACTTTTTTTTTTAATGCTTTATTATTTATTTTTGAGAAAGAGAGAGAGAGAGAGCATGAGCATGGGAGGGGCAGAGAGAGAGTTGGGGGGACAGAGGATCTGAAGCAGGCTCTACGCTGATAACAGTGAGCGCCATGCAGGCTCCAGCCCACGAACTGGGAACCACGTGATCAGGACCCGGGTGGAAGTCCAACGCTCCACTGACTGAGCCACCGAGGCGTCCCGTGGAGAGCACTTTAAAAGAGGATCCAGGCATTAGCTGACAGAAGAGATTTGAAGTTGCAGAAATTGTTGCCTCAACAAGGAGAAGCAAACTGATGTGGAGAGGGCGACACAGCAGGAAGTCAGGAACCCAGTGGCCTATAGGCCCTGAGGGCCTCAGTTCTACAATCTGTAGGATCTCAATTCTGTTAACTGGTGAGCCTGGAGAAGGAGCCCAGCTTTCGGATGAGAACAGAGTCCCCCCACCACCCCAACATGTGACTGTAGCCTGAAATCCAGTTAAGTTTTTCCTTGACCTCTGACCTACAGAAACTGAAGCAATACATGAATGGTTTTTTAAAAAATGTTTATATATTTTTGAGAGAGAGAGACAGACAGACAGAGTGCACACACACGTGCAAGGCAGGGGCAGAGAGAGCGGGGGCAGAGAATCTGAAGCCAGCTCTGTGCGGACAGCGGAGAGCCCAGTGGGGCTCAAACTCACGAATCATGACCCAAGATCATGACCAGAGCAGAGATCAAGAGTTGGATGCCTAACTGACTGAACCACCCAGGTGCCCTATATAAGTTTTTAAGCCACTAAGTTTGTGGAAAACTAATATATAAGCCATTCCAGATTCAGGGATGGGGATAGACGCCACCCTGCCTGGATGGAAGAAGTGACAAAGTCACATTGAAAATGGGATTCTGGCCATTATTGTGATAATTGATCACAAGTGGGTTCCTAGTTGGGACACAGCTCATGCTCAAAGCTGGTGGGACCGTTGCGGCCATACGTTCTCTCTGTCTGGGCACCTGGCTTAGTGTCTTAGCCAGGGGTGGCGGTGAGGCCTTTGCTAACAAGGATTTGCACGCACTTGGGCAGGGAAGTACTGGGGACGTGGAGAAGCAGTTTTGTCATCGGCTTGGACGCCAGCCTGATGTGGCTGACATGGTCAGACTCTGGAGAGGCGTTGAGCAACCTTAGAATTGGAAAAGACTATCTTTAGCTCCCGTCTCCCTGAAGATTTGTCGGAGTTCACTTTCCAGAGTGGGCCAACGGCCCCCCACCCCCCAATGCCAAAGGGCAGTGCTTTGAGCTCCGATCCATTCTGCTCCCCCCGCCCCCCCGCCCTCCCAGTTTGGGGTCCCAGAGGGCTGGACTGTGGGATGTAATACCGTGGGGGTAGCATCCTCTGTTCATTTAACTCAACATGGCCACATCTACGTATTTGTTGCAGTTTTTTAAAAAACAGAGAATGCTCTGCAGATGTATGTATTACCATGTTCTGCAACATTACTCATTCATGTTTGTTCTAGGTAGTTGAGTGACTCAGCAAAGACGCTCCCGTGAAGATGCTAAGGGAGTGGGTGGGGCAGGCAGCAACGAAAAGTCAAGCAGAGAGCAGGGGTGTCATCTCAGGGGCAGTCCTGCGTGGCTGGCCCAGCCTGATACTCCAGGGGAGTTATACCTGTCTCCACCCTCCAGGCACTGGTTAAAGGTACAGGAGAGGGTATCCGGAAGGCAGATGTCAATTCCCAGGCACTTCCGGCTTTCTACCTCCGTGTGTGGGGCAGGTTCAGCACCCTGGAGGAGAGGCGCAGGTGCTGGCTGGAGGAAGGAAAAGGGCCCCAGGTGGGGTAGGGGTGAGGACATGGCAAAAGGGATCTACCCCAGGGGATCTAGGTAGACGGCAGTTGTCACTGTACAAGGCTGAGCTACAACACAATGTATGTTTCACTTTATGGGCATTGCAAATTCCAGGTTTGTTCCTACCCCAGGGACTTGTTCTTCCCTCTGCCTGGAACACTCACATGGTCTCCTGATGGTCACATGGCTTGTTTCCTCACCTCTTTCCATCTCTTCTCAAATCTCACTTCTTCAGAAAGGTGTGCTCTGACCTACTTATCTGAAGTAATACCTGTCACTGCCTATTGCCCTGTCACCACGTTTCTTCCTGGCCCTTAGCACTACCTGGTGTTATATCAACCATTGACTTAATGCCTCATTGACTTAAACCACGCTCCATGGGGGCTGGGGTTTTGCCCACCTGGTGCATTTTATCTCTGGCACTAGGTCAGGGCCCTGCATGTAGGAGGCATTCAATAAATATGTTTTGGATGCGTGAGTGGACCATTGAAAAAGTTTTGAAGAGTAATTTTGACCACATAACATATATAGAGATTCAGACCCAGCGAATACTCACTGGGTATCCCTTTCCTTGCCTGCCTTGGGCTCTAGGAATGCAAAGATGGAAAAGACGGGAGTTTTGTCCTGTAAGGACTGAGGTGCATGGAGGGATGAAGGAGCAACAGATACAGTTTGAGCTGTGCAGCTTTTAGTTGTCAACCTCTCTGAGCCTCAGCTTTACTCATCTGTAAAATGGGCGTGATCATTCCTATCTCATGGGTTTATTGTGAGGCTACTAATCCATGTATGACACCTGGAACTCTGTTGGGCACATAGTAGGTCTGTGATTGTGTAAGTATGTATATGCCCCAGGCTGGCTCATAGCTATAGAGAAATAGACACACACACACACACACACACACACACACACACACACACACACACCACACTGTATGTACTTAACATGGTTTTCTTCCACTGAAATTCCGTTTATTTGATCAACTCTAAAAATTGGAACTGTGCTGGTCAGAGAGAACACCAAACACTTTCTCTAGCAGTCATCATGTTTCACGGACTCTTCCCAGGGCTGGATATATGATATTGACTAATTTAAGCCTCACAACAATCCAGTGGCCGGATACTATTATTATTCCACTTGACCGTGGAGGATACTGGGCCTCTATCCAAACAAGAAAGGTGCTGAGCTGAGCTGAACAGAGTGTAAGTTCTAGTGAATCAGACGCCCTTCATCTCCTCCTGCTACCCTGTGAGATCTGCCATGTGATGTAATTTGACTTACAAAAGCTGGACCAGAAAGCTGAAGACAGGAAGTCAGGTGACAGTATGAGTCTCAAAAAATGGAAACATGTATCGTTTTGGTACATCTTTCTTCTGGAAGATTGTGTGGCCAGCTTATGTGCCCCAAAAGAGAGATGAAGTATTTTTAGAAAGAAGACAGCAGTCTTTTGGAAATATGCCCGAATACGGTCAGAATTGGGCAAAAGGACGCAGGGAACTCCAATCTTGGCAGAGGGATCTTTTGGAAATGTGGTTCTGACCAAGGCATCCCTCTGTTTAAGACTCTTCAGCACTGGGGCGCCTGGGTGGCTCGGTTAAGCATCTGACTTCGGCTCAGGTCATGATCTCATGGCTCCTGAGACCCAGCCCTGTGTCGGGCTCTGTGCTGACAGCTCAGAGCCCGGAGCCTGCTTCAGATTCTGTCTCCATCTCTCTCTGCCCCTCCCCTGCTTGCACTTTGTCTCTCTCTCTCTAAAATAAATAAATACTAAAAAAAAAAAAAAAAAAAAAAAGACTCTTCAACACTGGAAGGAGCCAAAATATCATCAGGGGAAGAACGCTCACAGTGGCTGATTGCTGTTTCTAGAAGGAAGCCAGAGCTCTTTCTCTTGGTGAAGGGGCCCTTCCTGACGGTCTCTGCTCCCTTCCCCACACCCTGCACTACCCTTCCCTTGGTCTAATCAAACTGCCTGCTGTTTCCTGAATGTTCCTCTGTTTGTTTGTTTGTTTGTTTTATACTTTTGTACCTTTGGTTCACCTGGGAAGCCCCTATTTGAGCTTTCAAAACCCATTTCTGGGGAGGGGCGCCTGGGTGCCTCAGTCAGTTAAGTGTGGGACTCTTGGGGGCTCCTGGGTGGTTCAGTCAGTTAACCCTCCGACTTCCACTCAGGTCATGATCTCATGTTCATGGGTTCGAGCCCCGCATCAGGCTCTGCTGACAGCTCAGAGCCTGGAGCCTGCTTCAGGTTCTGTGTCTCCCTCTCTCTCTGCCCCTCCCCCTCTCATGCTCTGTCCCCTTCTGTCTCAAAAATAAATAAAAAATATTAAAACAAAAGTGTGGGACTCTTGGTTTCTGCTCAGGTTGCGATCTCAAGGTTTTATGAGTTAGAGCCCTGTGCGGGCAGCACAAAGCCTGCTTGGGATTCCGTCTCTTTCTTTCTCTCTGCCCCTCCCCTACTTGCACCAGCTCTCTCAAAATAAATAAATAAATAAATAAATAAATAAACGTAATTTAAAAAAAAACCCTCAGTTCTGGGGAGTCCTTCTATATGAGGCCGTATGTGGTCCCCCAGGTAAAATTAGCCAGTCTTCCTTTGTCCCCATTGGAGGGTTTACAGAGTTCTAGAAACACAGGAGAGTTCTGTTTGGTCTCTTGTCATCTCTGACAAGCATGAGCTGTCTGAGGGCAGGGACTCCTGTACCCCTCAGTTTCCTGACACCAGCGAGTCAATCAGCTGATGTTTATTGGGCACGAACCAAGAGCCTAGCAGCTAGGTGCTGGGGAGGTGGCAGAGAAAAGACAGACAGACCCCTGCCCTCAAGATGCTTGGATTCTTTTTTTTTTTTTAATGTTTTATTTATTTCTAGGAGAGAGAAAGAGATAGCGTGAGCAGGGGAGGGTCAGAGAGAGAGGGAGTCACAGACTGAAACAGGCTCCGGGCTCTGAGCTGGCAGTCAGCACAGAGCCCAACACGGGGCTCGAACCCACGAACCGTGAGATCATGACCTAAGCGAAAGTTGGATGCTCAACCGACTAAGCCACCCAGGCGCCCCAAGATGCTTGGATTCTTATGAGGGTAGCAAACAGACAATGAATGCACAGGACGATAAGATGATTTTCAGGCCAGAGTTGTGTTATGAAAAGCCTGAGTAGGGTCACGTGGTAGAGAGGAACGGGGTGTGCGGATGGGGTGCTCAGCTAGGGGGTGGTCAGGGCAGGCCTTTTGAGGAGCCACATCTGAGATGAAACCCAGTGAGGGAAAGGAGGGAGCTGTGTAGATCTGGGAGACGTGCTTTCCAAGCGAGGAAGCAGGAAGCGCAAAGGCCCTGAAGCAAAGGCCTGCCTGGCATACGTGAGGGGTAGAAGGAAGACAGTGTAACCGGAGTGAGGGGTTGGGAGGCTGAGGTTTGTGAGGGAGGCAGGGACCCCACATGCAGACCTTACAGACCACGAAGGAGCTCCTGGCCTTTGTTCTGAGTGCAGTAAGGAAGCTCCTGTAGAGAGTTCACCGCAAGAGGAAACAGAGCCCATCACAGTAAGCTTGATGCAGAGCCTAAGCCTTGGGTTGCTGGAAAGTTCCTGAGGGCTGAGTGGTTGCTGCTTCTCAAATCTGCCGCAGCCCAGCCTCCTCGATGTATATCCAGGGAGGCAGAGGCCATAAATAAACGTGGAAAGAGCCGTCTTTAGAATCTCCAAGCTTGGGTAACGTCCCACTGAAAGGTGGAAGAGGGGGAGGAAGCCGTTCCCCTCTTCTGCTAGCTTGACTGGGCAAATATTAAGCTTCTGTACAAAGATACCCCCAAATGCAATGATTTATTTCTCTGTTTGATAACAATCTGGCTTGTTGAGGCCGGTGGTGCCCAGCAAGTTCAGCACAACTGACGGGAGAGGGGGGTCAAGGCCACGGTGGGGGAAACTGACTGCTAAGCAATTACAAATGAACTCAGGGATCACTGTGGTTCTTGTGCCCCCCCTGGGGGGCCCTGATGACCCCCTCCCTCTTCTGGAGAATGCAGAACAGATGAGAAGAACCATTTTCTCTCATCTCCCAGTGGACCGCAGCCGCTCTGTGCAAACTTGTCCTGGTCCTGTTCTTCCAGTTATGCTGGAGAGCTTTTTCAAATACTTTTCGGTTGTTGGAGGGAGGATTGTTAATTTCCCGGATTCTTTTTTCCGGCAAGGAGAGGTCGGGGCAGCCTGATGGGTGGGAGCCGGGGGGTGGGGGCTGCCTCTGAAAGAGTGGGAGGCAAGAGACCAGTGCTTTCTTCGGTTCCTCCCTGTCGCCGCTCTCAAGCCACGGGATCCCTGCGGGGGTGGGGCAGTGGGCCCACATGGGGGCCAGAGAAGCCTGGCTGCTGACCACCTGCTTTCCCAGACCTTGGCCTTGGGCCTCTGCTTCTGCTCACAGTGAGGACCCATGTCATATCCTGCCTGGAGGAGAGCTTCTCATGGGGTCACATCACCTTTACCTCCTTCCCTGGGGTCTTGAGGGAGCCCTTAGAGTGAGTGATGATGATGATCGAAATCTTCCTGTGACA
Source organism: Proteles cristata cristata (assembly GCA_017311185.1). Classification (NCBI taxonomy): domain Eukaryota; kingdom Metazoa; phylum Chordata; class Mammalia; order Carnivora; family Hyaenidae; genus Proteles; species Proteles cristata. The sequence goes on from JAESUZ010005309.1 coordinate 45,363, forward strand.
CGGCAGTTCTGGGACTGTCTGAGAAGATAAACTTCTGGGGGGCAATTACAAAGAATCCTTCTGATGGATGCATTGGGCTCTGCCTCCAAAATGCAGCCGAGAAAGCACCTAGCAAGTGCTCTGCCCACCAAGCATCCCAGATACTGTGGGAGGAGAGTGGGTCCCCAGGGCTTGGGGACACACCTGGGCCTCCCAGACATCGCTGGGAGAGATTTTCTAGGGGTGCGGAGTTCCCAGGTGAGCAGGCAGGCCACAGCCAGAGGACAAGGGTATGTTGGCCTGATGAGGTAGTTAGTTTAGAACCCACCACTCTGGAGTCATTTCCCCCCGTTCCTAGAGGCCACCCCAACCTTGGTCATGAGTGAAGTTCATCACTTGTTTCTACAGGGCTGTCAGCCCAGGGCCCTGCTGGGAATTTGTCCTATTCTTGATCGCACACAGACAGAAATGAGAGGTAGCAAGACTGTCTCAAATAATCTCAAACCCACACGCATATAGACATCAATGTGACTATGTTTTGATGCCCTTAAAAGTAGTTTTTGTGGGTAACAAATGGGAGCTACATTAGTGCTGAGCATCGTGTAATGTATGGAGTTGTCGAATCTCCGTGTTGTATACCTGAAACTAATGTTACGTTGCGTGTCAACTGTACTTTAATTTAAAAAATATTTTAGGAGGCGCCTGGGTGGCTCAGTTGGTTAAGCGTCCAACTTTGGCTCAGGTCATGATCTCACAGCTCACGGATTCGAGCCCCACATCAGGCTCTGTGCTGTGTAAAGGACTAAGATACATCAAATGGGTTTAAATCTATGATACTGGGGTTGCCTGGGTGGCTCAGTTGGTTGAGTGTCCAACTTCAGCCCAGGTCATGATCTCTCAGTTCACGAGTTCGAGCCCCGCGTTGGCTCTGTGCTGACAGCTCAGAGCCTGGAGCCTGCTTCAGATTCTCTCTCTCTCTCTCTCTCTCTCTCGGCCCCTTCCCTGCTCGTGCCTCCCCTCCCCTCTCTCAAATATAAACATTAAAATTAAAAAAAACATTTTTTTTTAAACGTAAGCCCCATTTTTATTTATTTATTTATTTATTTATTTATTTATTTACTTTACTTACTTACTTACTTACTTATTTATTTCTAGGAGAGAGAGAGACAGCGTGAGCAGGGAGGTCAGAGAGAGAAATCACAGACTGAAACAGGCTCCAGACTCTGAGCTGGCAGTCAGCACAGAGCCTGACGCGGGGCCCGAACCCACGAACCGCGAGATCATGACCTAAGCAAAAGTCGGACGCCCAACCGACTAAGCCACCCAGGCGCCCCTAAAAAAACATTTAAAAAATAGTTTTTGGGGTGCCTGGGTGGCTCAGTTGGTTAAGTATCTGACTCTTGATTTCAGCTCGGGTCATGATCTCTCAGTTTGAGACTTTGAGCCCAGTCGGGCTTTATGCTGATATTGAGGAGCATCCTTGCAATTCTCTCTCCCTCTTTGTCCCTCACCCCTCCTCTCCTCCCCTGATCACACACACACTCTCTTTTTCTTAAAATGTAGAAATGGACATTAAAAAAAACTTAAATAACGTTGGGTGTCTGGGTGGCTCAGTTAGTTAAGTGGTTAAGTGTCCAACTTCAGCTCAGGTCACAATTGTGCAGTTTGTGGGTTCAAGCCCCACATCAGGCTGTGTGCTGACAGCTCAGAGCCTGGAGCCTGTTTTGGATTCTGTGTCTCCCTTTCACTCTCCCTCTCCCCTGCTCACACTCTGTCTCCTCTCTCTCAAAAATAAATAAACATTAAAAAAATTTTTTTCTGGGGCTCCTGGGTGGCTTAGTTGGTTAAGCGTCCGACTTTTGCTTGGGTCATGATCTTGCGGTTCGTGGGTTCGAGCCCCACGTCGGGCTCTGTGCTGACTGCCAGCTCGGAGCCTGGAGCCTGTTTCAGTCTGTGACTCCCTCTCTCTCTGACCCTCCCCTGCTCGCGCTGTTTCTCTCTCTCTCTCCTAGAAATAAAGCATTAAAAAAAAAATTTTTTTTCTAACCCATCTGGACTCATAAAAATTTTTGTTTAGGATGGTAGCAAAATAATGACAATTTTGTGCATATAGGACATACAAAGCTAACTGCTAGTCAATATTTCAGGAAAAAGTTTTTTGAAGATCTACCCCAGAAAAAAGAGAATGGGACCCAAAATAGAAGACATGCAATTTAAGAGTAAACCAGTATGGGGCGCCTGGGTGGCTCTGCTGGTTAAGCATATGACTTTGGCTCATATCATGATTTCACGGCTGGTGAGTTCAAGCCCTGCATTGGGCTCTGTGCTGACAGGTTGGAGCCTGCTTTGGATTCTGTATCTCCCCCTCTCTTTGCCCCTCCCCTGCTCATGCTGTCTCTCTCTCTCTCTCTCAAAAATAAGTAAACTTTAAAAAAAAAGAGTAAACCAGTAAAACGTGCATTAAGTCCAGATAATTGATGATGTGATTGTGAATTTTAATAAAAATTAAAACGAAAACGTTTGTTGAGCATTTGCTTTAAGCCAGGCAATGTTTTAAGTGCTTTCTATAACCATATCAACCCATTCAATGTTCACAATGATCCTTAATCCTCTGAGGTTGGTATTATGATCATTCAAGACTTAAATGTGAGTCAAAGAAATAGATAGATAGACACATAGATAGATAGATAGATAGATAGATAGATAGATAGATAGATAGATAAATATAATCGAGTAAGTTAAATAAATAAGAGTCAAAGCATGGTTAAATAACCCAACCCAATCACAGAGCTGGTACAGACATGATTCAGATCGAACCCAGGTGGTCTGACTCCAGCACCTGGCCCTAATCACTGCAGTGTGGTACAGCTGTTTAGAATTCCTGGGACGGAAGCAGGAAAATGAAAACCAAAACAAATCTCTGACTTCCAGCTGATTTAATAAAATCTGTGTGGATGGGTGAGGAAAAGGGGCAAAAATACACTAAAGCTTTTACCCCTTTTAGAGTAGGATTTTATGCATGTTGACCAATTCTTTCTTTTACTGAGGTGTAACTGATGTACAGCCTCAAGTTAGTCTTCGGACTGCGGCATAATGATTTGGTCATATGTGCATATATTGAGATATTATTTTTTTTAACATTTCAAAAATGTCAACAGCAAACTGTATTTATTCCAAAATGAGAGTGCTTTGATTTTTCCTGATGAGAAAAACAACATATGCTCATAGAGAAAAAAATTAAATAGTGCATAAAATGTAAATAAGAAGATGGGGCACCTGGGTGGCTCAGTCAGTTAAGTGTCCAACTTCAGCTCAGGTCATGACTACCCCGTCTGTGGGTTCAAGCCCTGCGTTGGTCTCTTCTGACAGCTTGGAACCTGGAGCCTGCTTCGAATTCTGTGTCTCCCTCTCTCTCTACCTCTCCCCAACTCACACTCTATCTCTCTCTCTTTCAAAAATAAATACACATCAAAAACATTTTTTAAATAGGAAGATAAAACTCATCCTAAATTCCATGACCCAGTGATCATCTTTGGTACAGTTTGGCGACATTTGGTACAGCTGGGGCAAATAAAGAGATCCTCTTTATGCATATATACACACACATATATCTTAGCCTCTGTGTAGGTATGTGTCTATCACCCATCTTTTTCCGCATCAATAAATACAGATCTCCATATCTCTTTAGCACCTGCACGGTAATCCGTTGTGCAGATGTGCATTACTCATCTACTCAGTCCCAAATGGACGAATCTAGATGTTGTTTACATTTGTTGTTGTTGTTATTTAATTACAAACAAGCTGTGACAAAGATCCTTGAACTCACGTCTTCTTGCATGTGCCCAATTATCTTCTTAGAATGTGTCTAGTGGGCTGAGTTAGAGAAAAATCTTTTTTTCTTTTTTTAAGGGAAAGAATGAGAGAGAGCACATGTAAATGCACACACATGCACTCAAGCAGGGGAGGGGCAAAGGGGGAGGGGGAGAGAGAAAGAGAGAGAGAGAGAGAGAGAGAGAGAAAGAGAGAAAATCTTAAGCAGGCTCCATGCCCAGCGTGGAGCCTGACATGGGGTCGATCTCATGACCTGATCAGAAGTCAATAGTCAGACGCTCCACGGACTGAGCCACCCAGGCGCCCCTAGAGAAAAATCTTAAGCTTTAGCGGGGGGTATACAGCTGCTCTTGTCCTGGTCAGTCCAGCTGCAGGCTCTCATTTCTCCGCCAACCCAAGGGCTCCCCGGCTTCTCTGAGCAGGTGGTTTCATCCTGCTGGGGCCTCTTAAGGGCATGGCACAGCCTCATACCCCAAAATGAAGCTCTCTTCACTGGCTGCCTGGGGAAGGGGTGTAGCTGGCCAGGCAGGGGGTGGGGGAGAGCTGGCCAGCAGGGAGCCTTTGCCTGTCCTTAGCTGGGGGATTTCCAAACCCTGAAATTTCCCCATTCGGACAGACCAAGTCAAAGTTTGACAACCTTCTGCCACCTGCCCTCCTTCCTGTCTGCCAGGGCCGGGCTTGCACAGAATGGTTTTGCACTCTGTGACGGGCTAGGCTCTCCTCTCGGAAGCGAGATGAAGGAGGTGAACGAAGTGGGGCCCAGAATTTTGCCAATAGAGCCTGCGTAGGCTGCGCCAAGACAGAGGCCGATTCCATGGCCCACAAATTCTTAGGTTCGCTGTACCAACCAGGCTAGGTGCTGGGAGACCCAGTCTGTGTCCCTGGGGAGCTGGCTGTGCAGTTGAGGAGGCCAACCCACTAACAGATTACTGAGAGACCGAGAAGGGTGATGACAAACCCGCTCCCGGTTTTGTGAAGCAGCTGGAGGGGGCGTGGGGGGATGGGAGGGGCTCCTCCATGTTCAGAGTCTTTGGAGAGGACAAGACCTGCCCCACAGTATGTTTCTAAAGTCCGCTGGCAAATCACTCCATAGAATATTTTCAAGTGTCTACCATTTACCAGGTACCCTGCCTGGTCCTGGGGACCCACTTTTTGTTTCCATAGCAACAGAAGCTTCTGTTATCATCGCAGTGGGTTGCCAATGACTTCAGCCTTCCGTTGGCACAACCAAATCCCTGGCCGTCTAGAAAGGTGGGACACTTGGATGCCCTTGGCCTCAACAGGAGGGACCCAGGAATTAGCTCCAAATCGGTTATCCTCCAGTTGTTAACAGCTGGGTTTTCTCAATGAGGATCCAGGGCCCAATCTGCTTACATCCCTACAGCTTTTTCGATTGAGAAGAGTCCCTCTTTTCCTAATAGGAGTTGAAGAGATTAACCTTGTTTGGTAGAAGATTCTGCCTTCTGGGTTTGTCTGGTTGGTTCCTTGGGAGTTTAACTCGTCCTTCTGCATCTTGGAGAGCCAACAAACCAAACAAACAGAAGGTCTGTGAGGGGAGGGAAGACAGGGCTTACAGAATCACAAGCATCACGAAACGGGGGTGTCTAGAACATTTCACCAAGTAACTGGAGACATCACATTCTTTTCAAGCACACCTGGAACATTTGTGAAAATTGACTATTTATCTCGCCAAAATGCAGTCTTTGGTGAATGTCAAAAAGTCAGGTTGAGTAAATAATCTGAGCACCATGCAATTCAAGAAGTTAATCACAAGAATATATAGAAATTAAGGGGCACCTTGGTGCCTCTGTCAGTTAAGTGTCGGACTCTTGGTTTCAGCTCAGGTCATGAGCTCACAGTTTGGTTCGTGAGTTCGAGCCCCACGTTGGGTTCTGCACTGACAGTGTGGAGCCTGCTTGGGATTCTTTCTTCTCCTTCTCTCTCTGTTCTTCCCCTGCTTGTGCCCTCGCTCGCTTTCTCTCTCTAAATAAATAAACTTAAAAAAAAAAAAACTCTCTTTAAACAATTCCTGAAAAAAAGGAAAGCAAAATGGCTTTAGAACATACAAGAGGTGAACAATAAACAAAATTCCACACAGAATTTACAAGAGGCTTATACGAGATTAAAAAAAAAAAAAGGCTGAAAGTCAATAAGCCAAACATTCAACCTATAAAGTTAGCAAGAGAACAGCTGAATACACCAAAGAAAGTAGGAAAACGGAAATGTAATAGATAAGAGTAGAAATCAATGAAATAGAAACCACCACAAGATAGATGTGAATAATGAAGCCAAATCCTGGTTCTTAGAAAAGACTAATAAAACTGGCACATGTCTGGCAGTTCTCATTAGGAAACAAGAAACGGAATCCATAAACTATTGAAAGGAATTGAAAGGAAACATGACTTCAGGCAAAGAATAAATTAAAAATATAGTAAGAGGATTTTGTGAGCAACTTTTGGCCAATAATTTGAAATTTTACTTTATGTTTTACTATTATTGTTTTTTAATGTTTATTTATTTAAAAAAATTTAATGTTTATTATTGAGAGACAGAGACAGAGCATAAGCATGGGAGGGTCAGAGAGAGAGGGAGACAGAGACTGTGAAACAGGCTCCAGGTTCTGAGCTGTCAGCACAGAATGTGCTCTAAAGGTGGATGTGACAATGTGTTACATTGAAATTATTCAGTCCTTGTGGAGAAGCGGGCACCCTCCTACACTGTTGGTGGGAATGTAAACTGGTGCAGCCCCTCTGGAAAACAGTGTGGAGGTTCCTCAAAAAATTAACAGTAGAACTCCCCTATGACCCAGCGCTAGGAATTTACCCAAGGGATATAGAAATGCTGAGGCATAGGAGCACATGTACCCCAATGTTCATAGCAGCACTCTCAACAATAGCCAAAACATGGAAAGAGCCTAAGTGCCCATCAATGGACGAATGGATCAAGAAGATGTGGTTTATCTATACCATGGAATACTACATGGCAATGAGAAACAATGAAATCTGGCCATGTGTAGCAACATGGATGGACCTTGAGGGTGTTATGCTGAGCGAAATAAGTCAGGCAGAGAAGGACAAATATCCTATGTTTGCACGTATAGGAGGATTAGGAGGAGCTTAATGGAGGACCATGGGGGAGAAGAAGGGGGGAAATAGTGGGGGAGGGGGAGAGAGGCAAACCATGAGAGACTCTTGAATGTTGAGAACAAACTGAGGACTGATGTGTGTGGAGGGGGAGGGGGGATGGACATGGAGGAGGACACTTGTGGGGATGAGCACTGGGTGTTACATGGAAACCAACTTGACAATAAACTATTTGTAAAAAATAAATAAATAAATAAATAAAATTTTATTGCAAACGTGGAAAATAAAAAGAAATTATTCAATCCTTAAATGTTTGGTGAAACTCCCTAGTTTAGAAAAAAGGTATGGTTCTGATGTTTCTTTGATATGAAGGTTTTTGATCACGAGTTCAATTTTTGAACCCACAGTTCGCATTGCAGCGGCTACCAATTCAATTTTTGAAATGGTTACAACATTGTCCACATTTAAATTTTTTTCTGGAGTCAAATGTATTATTTGTAGGGGAAAATGTGGAAAACTGTGCGTTTGATTTAAAATTTCGAATTATTGGGGCACCTGGGTGGCTTAGTCAGTTAAGTGTCCGACTTCAGTTTCCAGGTCATGATCTCAAGGTTAGTGGATTCAAGCCTCGCATCAGGCTCTGTGCTGACAGCTCAGACCCTTGAACCTGCTTCGGATTCTGTGTGTGTGTCTCTCTCTGCCCCTCCTCTACTCACACTCTGTGTGTGTGTGTGTGTGTGTGCACATCTGTCTGTCTGTCTGTCTAAAATAAATAAATAAACAGGGGGTGCCTGGGTGGCTCAGTTACTTAAGCATCTGACTTTGGCTCATCTGACTTTGGTTCAGGTCATGATCTCATGGTGTCACATCCACCTTTAGAGAACATTCTATGCAAGATGATGGCTAGATCACCTGGAAGGACTCAGTTGGGACTTCATTAGCATATAGAACTACTTTGTACCTACTTGCCAATAACTATTCATTTATTAAGCGTCTCTCCATATATGTGGCAGAATGTGGATGGGGAAAGCAAGTAGCACATCCTCCTCTACTTTTAATAGTTTTTTTTAACTTTTTTAAAAAAAATTTTTAATATTTTTTTTAACCTTTAATAGTTACCAGTATCTACCAGGACAAAGCTAGGAGTTGGCTTGACCACACTGGCTTGGTCAAGTTCACGTTATCTGACACAGCAAGCAATGGCAAAGATCTTTCGTAGGAGCCAAACAAGCATGCTGGGAAGGCAGTGTGTCATGATGCTTTTATTGTATAAATTACAAAGAAGAAGTGGTGGGGAATCACTTAGAAACAAATCCATAGCATTGAAATCAAACCACTGTGAGAAGCTGGGGAGACTGTGGGAAGCAGGAAGCCAGACTCTGGATTTTTTTTTTTTAAGCTGTATGTATGTATGTATGTATATATTTAATCTCTACACCCAAATTGAGGCTCAGACTCATGACCCTGAGATTCAGAGTCACATGCTCTACCGACTGAGTCAGCCAGGAGTCCCAGTCTCTGGATGTTTTGGTTGAACTTGGACATTCTGTGAAGGAGAGTAGAGAGGCTGGTATAAAGGATGGTGAAAAACAGATAAAGAGGGGTGCCTGGGTGGCTCAATCAGTTGAGCAACGGACTCTTAATTTTGGCTCAGGTCATGATCCCAGGGTTGTGGGATCAAGCCTCGCTTAGCATGAGGCCTGGGAATGGAGCCTACTTGGGATTCTCTCTCTCTCCCTCTCACTCTGCTCCTCCCCTGCTCTCGCATGCTCTCTCTCTCTCTCTCTCTCAAAACAAAGCAAACAAACAAACAAACAAAACTTTTAAGGTGAGTATTTGTCAGATGCAATAGAAACACAAAATCCAACTTTGAAAGTAAAAAATGAAAAATACATAATGGGAAAATACCCAAAGAAATCAGATGTCCAAATATGTAGCCTTTTTTCTTAATCCTTTATCAAGTCAAGAGTTTCTTTATAGTCTTAGTTTACTTGAAATTTTAAAAATCATATATAGAGTTTGAGTTTTATCAAACATTTCATCTACATCTATTGCAAGGGTCATATGGTTTTTCTCCTTTTACCCGTTCATGTGATGAATTACATTACATGATTTTTTGATGTATTCCTGGGACCAATCCAACTTGGTCATAATGTGTTACCTTTCATATGTTTAAGAAAAAATTGACCCTTTATTTCCTTTATTTACAACAGTCCTTGGTTTAGAGACCAAGATTAACCCAACTTCTTAAAAAATGAAATAAGGAATATTGGTATTTTTTCTCCTCTCAGGGAGACAGAGAGAGAGAGAGAGAGACAGATTCCGAAGCAGGCTTCAGGCTCTGAGCTGTCAACACAAAGCCCAATGTGGGGCTCAAACCCACGAACCACGAGATCATGACCTGAGTCAAAGTTGGTCATTTAACAAACTGAGCCACCTTGGCACCCCGAAGCCATTTTGTCTTTGTTGCTGCATAGAGCTTCTAGCAAGCACAAATAGGACATAAAGTACAATCCAACTGCCCAAAATGAAAGCTTCAATTTGGCCCTGTGGGATTTCCACAGATATTAATCAAAGAACTCATGATCAGGATTTCTAAGCATATAAGAAGTTGATGCAGTTCAAGTTAGAGTCAGGAAAATAGCAACCATAAAAACATGTAGACTTTTAAGGACTGCAGATATTGGAATCTCAGATTAGGATTCTATATAAAACTATTTGTAATACATATAAGGAAATAAAGGATGGGGCACCAGGGTGGCTCAGTTGGTTAAGCGTCTGACTTTGGTTCAGGTCACCATCTCAGGGTTTGTGAGTTTGAGCCTTGCATTGGGCTCTGTGCTGACAGCTTGGAGCCTGGAGCCTGCTTTGGATTCTGTGTCTCTGTTCCTCTCTGCCCCTTCCCTGCTTGTGCTCTCTCTCTCTCTCTCTCTCTCTCTCTCAAAAATAAATTAAAAATCTTTTATTCTCTTAAAAAAATGGGTGCCTGGGTGGCTTAGTCGGTTGGGTGTCCAACTTTGGCTCAGGTCATGGTCTCATGATTCATGGGTTTGAGTCCCGCATCAGCCTCTGTGCTAACAGCTCTGAGCCTAGAGCCTGCTTAGATTTTGTGTTTCCCTCTCTCTCTGCTCCTGCTCTGCTCATACTCTGTCTCTCTCAAAACTGAACAAATATTAAAAAAATAAATAATAAAATCTCTTGAAAGAAAGAAAGGATACACACAGAAACAAATGAACAAGCAACAAGAGACTAAGTAATAATGAACAGGTAGATTGGAAAAAAATAAATGTAAAATGAAAAATATATTGGAATCCAACATTCACTGAATGGATTAAGCCCCATATTAGATACAACTGAAGAGAGAATTAGTGCACTGAAATTTACCTCTGAAGAAATTTCTCATGATAAACCACAGAAAGACAAGAAAGAGGATTTAAAAAAAAAAAAACTTGAAAGAGGAGTTGAAAGTTATGGAAATAAAATAGAAAGTTCTGTTCAGAGTCTCAAAAGGAAAGAAGAGAGATTGCAAAGAAAGAGGCACAATTTGAGAAGATAATAGCAGTAAAATTTCCAGAACTGATTAAAAAGAGATGAATTCACAGATTCAAGAAATACATTGGAAGCATTTTACATATATTTAACAAAAAGGGACTTTCATTCCATTAGTAACAACAACAAAAACCTAAGTAGAATTAAAATGTATTTTAAAAACTGGCCTAGCAAAGGGCAGTGGATAAAAGGAAGTCCTGATGAACCAAATTACAGAAAATAATGGTTTCTTCATAGGTGAGTGGATACCTGTGTCAGCTCTTTCCCCGAGGCAGGCACTTGATCAAGATAGGCGTGCATTTTCCACTGACCAGGGGAAATTACTTGGTCTTTGGATGACATCCAATTCAAAATATTTTCTAATTTTTTGTGACGTCCTCTTTGACCTAAGAATTATTTAAAAGTGTGTTGCTTAGGGGCACCTGGGTGGCTTAGTTGGTTAAGCGTCCGCCTTTCGCTTAGGTCATGATCTCGCGGTTCCTGGGTTCGAGCCCCGCGTCGGGCTCTGTGCTGACTGCCAGCTCAGAGCCCGGAGCCTGTTTCAGTCTGTGACTCCCTCTCTCTCTGACCCTCCCCTGCTCACGCTGTCTCTCTCTCTCTCCTAGAAATAATAAAAAAAAAAAACATTAAAAAAAATTTAAAAGTGTGTTGCTTAATTTCCAAATTTGGAGATTTTCTAGGTATCTTTTTGTTATTGATTTCTAATTAATTCCATTTTAGTCAGAGTACCTACTCTGTATGATTCCAATCCTTTAACATTTATTGAGACATGATTTGTGCTCTTAGCATACAGATAGCTTGGTTTAATGTTCCATGTGCACTTAAAAAAATGTATATTTTAGTTTGTGAAAGTGGTGTTTTGTAAGTGTTAATTAGATTGCACTCATTGATATTGTTATTCAAATCTACTGTAGCCTTACTGCTTTTTCAATTTGTTCTATCAATGACTGAGAATGATATATTAAAATCTTCAAACCTAATTGTGTGGTTTTTCTATTTTCCTTTTAGTTTTTATCAATATTTATCAATATTTGTGGGGTGCAACTACAGCAATTCTTAGTGGAAAACTTATAGTTATGTGGCTTATAAAGGAAATTTTAAATGCTGATATTGAAAAGGAAAAATAGATGTTTTAAAAGTCAATAACCTGGGGCACCTGGGTGGCTCAGTCGGTTGAGCATCCGACTTTTGACTTAAGCTCAGGTCATGATCTCATGGTTCATGAGTTCAAGCCCTGTGTCAGGCTCTGTGCTGACAGCTCAGAGCCTTGTTGGGATTCTCTCTCTCCCCTTCTCTCTCTGCCCATCCCCTACTTGTGTTCTATCTCTCTCTCTCTTTCTCTCAAAAAATAAACTTTTAAAGACTATAAAAAATCAATAATCTAGGGGTGCCTGGGTGGCTCAGTTGGTTTAAGTATCAGACTCTTGATTTTGGCTCAGGTCATGATGTCAGGTTCATGAGACTGAGCCCCACATTGGGCTCTGCACTGGTGGCACAGAGCCTGCTTGGGATTCTCTCTCTCCCTCTCTCTTTTTCTCTGCCCCTCCCTCACTTTCACGCACATGCACACACATGCACTCTCTTCCTCTCTCAAAATATATATTAAACAACAAACAAACAAACAAACAATAATCTAAGCTTCTACTTTAAGGATTTAGGAAAATAAGAGCAAATTAAACCCACGTATGTGATGAAAATAATAAAGATAGCAGTAGGAAAAAAAAAGAAAGAAAGAAAAACCATAAGTGATTTTTAAAAATCTACAAAAGCTGAGAGTTGGTTCTTTTAGTGGATAATAAAGTTTAGGATTCATAACATTGAATAATAGCTTATAATTAAAGAGAGGTAAATCAATGTTAAAGTGTTCTAAGTTCCTTGAATTGTTCAGTAGAGGGTAGAATAAAATATTGCTTAACTTTAGACTTTGTAAATTATATGTGCATGGTATAGTTTCAAAGGTTGTCCCTAAAAAGAAATTGAGTGTATAAATCCCAGAGAATACATGAAATAGAAAATAAAAATAGGAATAGAAAAGAGGAATAGGGAAAACAAAGAAAAACCCAGTCATTAAAAAAAAAGCCAGGAAAGAAAAACAAAGAAGCATCAAAAAATATATAAAGAGGAAAAAAAATAAAATTATAGAAATAAGTCCAAATACACCAGTAATCACAGCATTAGGTGGACTAAACTCACCCGGCAAAGACAGAAATTTTCAAAATGGATTAACCACCTACCCCCTTCTAGCTGTCTAAGAGATCTATTCAATCTACAAAGGTGTAGAAAGCTTAAAAATAAAAAGATGAAGAAGTGTGTTTTAAAAATAAAACTATTTTAATTATATTAACGTAGATAAAATATTTGTTAAAGAAAAGCTATTACTAAGAATAGAGACATTATCTAGATAGTTATAAATATTTAATTTACCAGGAGTCACGTCAATTCAAAATGTACATGTGTCTTATAAGATAAGATAGCCTTAACAATGACTTAAAAGCAGAATGAGTTAAAGCAGAAATTGATACAATAAGAACTTGCCAAATCCATTACCATTGTGGAAGATGCTAGCACTCATCTCTTTATCACTAACAGATCAAACAGAAAACCCTGTAAAGATGTAAAAGATTTGAAATGTAGTTAGCAACTATGATTGTTAATTTGTAGAATTTTTTGAACAGGAATTAGAGAATACACATTCATTTTAAGCTTCTGTGGAACATTGGTGAGTATTAAACCAATGTTTAATGCTATTAATGTTTAATAGCTATTTAATGCTATTAAATGCTATTAAATGCTATTTAATGTTTAAGCCAATTAAACATATGTCACTAACCAAGCCTCAACAAATGTCAACAATTAAAATTATACTGATCACCTTCTGTGATTATATTGCATATGTTATAAACAGACAACAAAAAGATAATCAATTATTAACATATTTGGAAATTAAGATACTTACTTTCATGCAATCTGTTAGTCAAAGAGGAAATTACAGCATTAAACTGGAGATAATATTAAAAAATCACATATTAAAATTGCGGCATGCAGTTAAAATAGTATTTAGAAGAAAATTTATAGCCTTAATTTCATACATTGGAAAATAAGAAAGACTAAAAAATTAATGATTTGCCCATCTCAAGAAGTTAGTAAAAAATGCAGCAAAAGCAACCCAAAAAAAGAGAAGGAAGGAAATGATAAAAGTTAATGACAGCTAGACCAAATATACAGTAGAAGAGATCTACCAAGGAAACAATTAAATTTTTAAAAATAATGAATGCGGGGTGCCTGGCTGGCTCAGTCGGTAGAGCACACAACTCTTATTCAAGCCCCAGATTGGGTGTGGAGCCTACTTAAAAACTACCTAAAAACAACAATGACCAAAAGAAAAAAAATTACTAATGAACTCAACTATAGAGAACAAATTGATGGGGAGCTGTGGGGAGGGGTGGGGGTGAAGTAGGTGAAGGGGATTAAGGAGCACACTTGTGTATGAGCACTGGGTGAGATATAGAAGTGCTGCATTACTACAGTGTACACCTGAAACTAATGTAGCACTGTATGTTAACTAACTGGAATTAAAATAAAAAATTAAAATAAAAAATTAAATACTAATGAACCTAACATACTTCTACTGAGATTGATCAAGAGAAAGAGGGAAGGTACAAATAATATAATATCAGGAGTGGAAGTAGGGGGATATGACTTCTATGCTGTCATGAGAAAATAATGGGATGTCATGAACAAATTTATACCAATATATTTGTAATTTTACACTGGACGAATTCCTAGAAAAATATGTCATGCTGATATTGACTCAAGACGATGTAAAAAACACGAATAGTCCTATAATCATTAAAGACATTGAATGAATAGTATATCATTGGGATTAACTCGGGGAATCAAAACCATAATACTTTCTCCCAGAAGTGGCATAGTCCTTCTTGTTGGCTTTTTAGCATTCACAGTCACCATTATACATACCCTTAACCTTCATACAACACGAACACAACTCTATGTTTCCATTTAACAAGATGCAACTATCCTTCATGCAAATAAAGACATTCTCAGTCTCTCCCCCAAGTGGGAAGATACAAAGTTCCAATGGGCTGTTTTCATCTCTGGCCAATGTTAATAACGTCTCAAATCCAAATCCAAGCACAGCCCCCCCCTCCCCGAATATTGTTACATAAATATGAAATTGGAAAGTTAACTTCCAACAAAAGTTATATAAAATAGTAATGGGAAGGAGGAGGGAGAAGAAAAAAATGGTTAATATACACAAACACACACACCTCTGATGAAGCAAGAGAGGAAGAAAATATTCACAGTTGATTCAGTCTTTGGTTATGTGACTGGTCATGAGGCTGTGTGGTTGACATTTGTAATTCCTTCTTCCACTCCTCGTGCTATAAATCCTTTGTTCTCAATCAGTTAGGGTTCTTTACCTGATGAGGTGCCTCAAACCTTCATTTCTGAAGTCTCTGAATTCTTAGTGCTCCTGACTTTTGGAATGCCATAGTTTTCCATTCATTTTTATGATGGGACATGGAAGTATTGGGTTTCAGATATAGTCCCCTCTGCCTCCACTGTGCAGCAGCAAACAAGTTGCATGTTTTAATCAAGATCAATCACTCTGAGCAGTAACCACTTCCTTCCCCTTTTGGTTTTTGGCTATAAGACTCAAGAAGGCTGATAGCAGTTCCAACTTCCAATTTAATGGAACTGTAGTTGTACCCTCTGGTAGAAGCTTCCTCTCTTAGGTACCAAGACCTCCAAACCTGCAGAGCTCAGAGTCGTGGGGAGGGAAGTAAAAATTCTGCAAGCAGGCTGTTAGGGATAATATTGAAAGGACCCATTCCTATTTCTATGTCTTAATTCCTGGTGTTAAGAGAGAAAGTGCCATTCATAGGTTTCTAACTCAAAGCATAAAATGCACCCTGTAAGATAGAACACCATCCTTTTAAGCTCTTCTTTTGCCTGGAAGCGTGGAAGATTTTCCCTTTATTCTCTGAGATCATGCATTTTATGGATACGCCCTCTTGTGTGACTTTCTTATCAATCCAGAGAGAACTTAGCGAGGCTTCTGATTGGTTGATAGACATGTTTTCCTCGGCTCAGGAAAATTTTCTTCAAGTGTTCAATTACGACTTCTTCCCCATCTGTTCATGCTTGTCTCCATCTGGAGCAGCTATTTGTTTGTAAGATCTCCTGGTTTTGTTCACCACGTCTCTTTTCCCTTGTAAATTACATTAAAAATCTTTCTTCTCCATGTTTCTGAGGTATTTCCTGCATGTCACCTTCAGGGTCACTAACCGGGTCTCAGTAATCTTTAATTTACCTGCTGAAGTTTTGAGTTGAAAATCATGTTTTATGTTCCAAGGAGCTGTGTGTGTGTATGCGTGTGTGTGTGTGTGTGTGGGCACGTGTGCACTCTGCACTTGGATTTTAGATCTCATTTTTAAACTAAGCAGTTCTTTTCACTAAGTATATTAGTTCTCAGTTGCTTCTAAAACAAATAACCACAAAGTGACAATGACACAACATGATTTATCTATATTATCTATATTATCTTTATCTATATTATCTTATAGTTCTGGAGGTCAGAAGACTAAAATCCATCTCACTGGGCTAAAATCAAGGTGTCCATTTCCTTCTGGAGGCTTCAAGGGGAGGATCCACTTCCTTGCCTTTTCTAGCTTCTCAAGGCCACCTGCATTCCTTGGCTCATGGGCCCTTCCTCTATCTTCAAAGCACATCAGTCTAACATCTGTTGCTGTTGACATCCCTTTTTTTCTGACTCTGACCCTCTCACCTCCCTCTTACAAAGACTCTTGTAAATATACTGGGCCCTTCCGGATAATCCAGGGTAATCTCCCCATTTTAACATCCCTGGCATAATCACATCTAAAAGTCACTTTGGCTACACCAGGTAACATATTAAAAGGTTCAGAGATTGGATGTGAATGTGTTTGGAGGGTGGGTCATTATTCAGCCTACCACAATAGGCATGTGTTCTAATTATTCAACTGGATGTTCATCCCTCTGACTGTAGGGGTGGCTCAGTTATCTTCCTCTGTCAGCCTGTTGTGACTCAGGTATGACTGTTGGAATATTCTCAAGGGCAGGAGTCCAGCAAGTAGTGAAAAGCAGAGGCATTGTACACTGTGCGTGCCAGTGGTTCAAGGGTGGAGTCTGGCACTAAGCCTACCTCCCAGAAATTCCAGAAGGAAGCCTCTTGACAAGTGTCTCCCAGTCTTGAGTCAGAGCAGGCATTCAGATCATTGAATATTCTCAATATGCTTCTTTAAAGTCATTGTTCTATTGTCCGTTAAGATTACTCAATCTGCAGTGACTTTGTGCATTGATTTTGTTGGCTTTCTTTATTAGCATTAGATTTCTTTGTGGAACTCGGGAACTCTGGTTTGCAGTTATTTTGAAAGGAAAGTTTGCTTTTGTGTCTCTCTCTTCTCCCCCCACCCCCTTGCCCTGATTGCTCTCCCTGGTCAGCATTTTTCCATTGCTGGGTCTTTCAGGCCCTCAGTCTTGATCCCATTTCACAGTGGTAGTTCAAGTGGTTACTATTCTGCTGTTACACTGGGCTATGCCTGATCCAGCTATAGAGAAGCAGGGGTTGGCAGAGCCCCTTTGTCACATGGCTGTGCTTTTATAACCCCCAGGCTTCCTGATATTCTTCTTACAAGTAGGGGACCATTCACCCAGGATCCAAGACTGCAAACTGAGCCTGGGCCCTGTCCTCCATTTTGTGAGCAGCCCTTGGGGGGCAAATCAGCTTGTTTCTTGATTGGATTTCCCTCCATGCATCTAAGCATCACTGTTTTTCTCTTCTCCATCTATTTTCATTTCTTCATTTTCTATCGCTTCCCTTCCTTTCTTCCTAAGCATGGGTTCATTCATTCTTTTTATTCTTTCCTATCATCTTGGACGAGTCTTCAGAGAGGAATAGGTTGCATGCATGTTGTCACCTCATCAACTTCAACTGGATGTCCAAACTATCATTGAAAACTCTATTCTTCATATATTTTGGTTCAGAAAATATTGGATGATTTAGATGCTTTTCAAATGAGATGATGAAAGGTTTCATTAGCAGATTTCACAGGGACAGTGGGACAGGAAGAATCACAGGTGATTCTACATTGCTACCCAAAGGGACTGGAGTTTAAGGATCCAGGATGGTGGAGCAGATATTGCAGGCAAAGACAGGGAAATAAGACCCAAAGCTCGAGACAGAAGGAAAGGGGGAGGGAGAGAACAAACAGAGTAGTCCAGATTTCATGTTGTTCAAGGTCTTCAATGAGGGGACAGGAGGAAGAAGGAATGTCAATCAAGCAATTTTTCTATGAGGACATTGCTCTAAAAGCAGAGTCTTGAAGAGGGGAAGAGTAACCCTTTCAGGTGCCACAGATGGGTCAGCAGAACAGGTTCAGTCATACTTCCAGCTTGGTCCTGGGCTTCTCTTACAAGGGCATTCCTCTGTGAATTTTTGTGCTTGAAAGTCATTGACTGGCTTGAATAGGAGGCTCAAAGCAGAAAAGCACTGTGACTTGGCTTAGAAATTGCTCTTGGGAAAATCCACAAATTCCCAGCTCCTTTATATCTGCTTACCCCAGAAGCTGACAGTTGAATTTCCCCTTTCTTCATGCACTGATCCAGATGGAAAGTGTTCCTGGGTATTTTGGGTTTTCAGACTCATCTTCCAGCCCTCAGGGGAGTGTTGTAATAGCTCACAGCATGAGTTCTGGTGTACATCCAGCTTCCCCAGCAGCAAGAGACAATCCTTTGAGAGGCAGGGAGACTGTCATCAGAGTGGCTCTTATACAGGGGCAATAAGACCATGGACTTACAGGACTCACCTGTTTTGGCCAGGAGAGGTATACCTGGTGCTGTTCATGGTCCTGAACCTCAGCTGCTTGTCTCTATTGCACTGTTATTTCACTTTCCACTGGCGCAATGGTGACTCCACTGGAGAATCAGGTAAGCAAGGATGAGAGAGAGAGAGGGAGAGAGAGAGAGAGAGAGAGGGAGGGAGAAGAGATAAAAGCAGACCAAATCCTTTTGAGAATCCTGCTGCTGAGACATTTCCAGAGAGATGAAAATGGGATTTTTCCTTGCATTCATCATTTTCCAAGTTTTACAGTCACCAAGATCCCTGTTGGGAAGCACATGACCCCATCTCTCTGATGGTAAGTTTGTGAATGAGGGTGGAGACAAAGGACTGTGAATTCCTGGAGTTCCGGGTCCATGCTGGATTCCCTTCTCACCTTGCCAGTATTTATGATAGGTTTTCAGTAAGTGTTGGTTAAATTGATAAGATGTTGGGTGTAAGTGATAGAACCTGAACTTGGTACTGAAGTTTTGCTTTCATCTCGCCTCTGAAGGAGGGCAAAGGGGCTAACAAATGAGGTTCAGTTGTGTCAGCCATTTGAAATTAGGTTCTTTCATTTAATCCTCATGGGAGATTTATCACAAAATTTTCAGTCAAGAGTCAGGCTCATAGAGGCCAGCCTCCTGAGTGAGATCCCATTGCTCTTGTGGTTAGTCTAAAGCTCAAATTCAGGTCTTGTTGACCCCAAAGGCCATATTTCCCCCACCCCTGCTGGCTACTTTCTTCTTGTGTGAGGAGAAACACAAATTCCACAAGGGGAAGATGAGCTTGCAGTCTGTGCAGCATCTTGTTTAATGTCCGGAGAAAGCTGATTTGGGGATGGCAATTGCTGATCAAGTTTTAAACCCAGGTGCTTAGGTCTAAGGTTAAGGAGGGTCCAGAATCTTTCCCTATCACAATGCCTCACGCGTGTCTCAGCTTTGGGGCAGCAAAAGCAGTAATTCCCAAAGACAGAAGAAGTCACTAGGAGAGCCCATGAAGACACAACAGGTCTAGTAGGGGAATAGACACAGCTCAGGTGATGCCATGTACGCCTGGGCCTGAGTTGCAAACCAGGTGATTCTCTATAGCTCCTGGAAGAATCAGCCTGGCAGCCAACCGGACTTCAATCAGATCCACAGGTCCAGCCAGCTCTTCTCTCACGGCACCAGGGGACAGATTTTTTTCCCAGTCACCTGGGGGCTTATCCTGATTCCACATGGTCTACCTGAGTTCTACTGTTCACTAACTGGGCAGCATTGTCCCTGCTGCCTTTAAGAACTGTCTTCTCATGAAAAGTGTACTTAGAGGATGTCAAGATGTCTTCCAAAGGATGGGTAGACACACTTTGAAGTACTTACTGAGCCAGGGTCCCCTCCCCCACACTGGTGGGCTCCCCAGGCTTCCACGGCTAATTGGACCAGAGGTGGACACCTGATGGAAGCAGCACCAATCAGATGCTCTACTCCGGAGATTGAGCCGTGGAGGCAGTGGGTTCTTAGGTTAGTTTTGGCTGCTGGGTCTGGAAGGTCCGGGAGACCTGGGGGCTGAGGGAGCCGTTTTGGGACAGACGACCACGATAGTCCTTGTGCAGACTGATGAGGGGCTGGAATGAAGGACCAGAAGAAGAAACAAAGAGGAAGAGGCAGAGAGAGGCGCTGTCTTTGTGAGGACAGCCTGGAGGGAACAGGGCGGTGGCATACCAGAAAGTCCGGCGGGACGCTTCCAGCTCTCTCCCTGCCATTTACTGGCTCTATTCACTATGAGGGGACCGGATGAAGGAGCGTTTTATTACGGCGTTTGCATCTGTAATGATTGCTTAAGCATTTGCTACTTAGGAGAACGTGGCTTTGCAAGGGTGGCTTTGCAAGGGTGGCTTGCAAGGGATCGGCATTAGGTATTACATACTTGTGAGGCATAGTTATTCAAAGTTTTCACACTACAGATCACCAATTTGTAGCAAAAAAAACAAAAAAGAGCAGCATTGCATGAACGATGTCAAATTACAAGACAAAATAGTATTTTAAACCTTGATAATTTCATATCAGTGAGGTCTCATTCAGTCCCACCCTCCAGCCCCCCTCGCTCCAGTTTTGCTGGCCTCCTGCCTTGAGGGCACGGGAGGAGCAGTCAGAGGGGCCCGCCCCCAGCCACACTGTGATTGGCTCAGCAGCGGACATGTGACCTACGCCCATCCAATCAGTGGGAAGCTCAGGTCATTTTTTTTTTTTCTGGGAATGGGGGGTTGGTCTGGATGTCTTGTGAACGTGCGGGGCTTGGTCGCGCTGTACCATTTTTCTACCACAAGGGAAGCTGGTCTGAAAAGAAGCCAGCACAAGGCGGAGAACAGAGCCAAGGCACCTGCAGGGAAATGGAGCCAGAGCCCTGACATCACAAATGATCTAATTAGTTCCATTTATTGCTTAATCCACTTGGAACGGGGTTTCTGTCATCCCTGAGTGAAAGCATACTGACCTGTACACTTGAAAGCATACTGACCTGTACACTACCTGCTTTTTCTCACAGCATGCTGAAAAGATGTGCATTTAACTCTGCCAGGATCAGAGGAGATTCGTATTTTTTTTAAATTACTTCCTTTAACTCCAAATCAAGGTCCCGATGCATTCTGCTGACCATCAACTCCTTTCTGTGAATAAAGAAGCGCGTGGGGCAAGCTCTTTTATTCACAGAGCCGAGCCCTTCCCTATGGCGGCCACGGCTCCTTCAACTCTGGCACTGATCCCAAAGTACCATTTCTAGCCCATGACTCACAAAGTAAATAATCTATAAATGAAAAGCCTCTTATCATACTTTGGCACGACAAACAAAATGACAAGCCAGGCTGCATTTTTCCTTCACGTTTCAACCCCATGTGTGCCAAAGGCTTGCTTCATATCCACACACGAGCGGTTTGGGCTTGCCCAAAAGCCAAGTATCCACTAGCTCGTGTACACATTGATTGCCTTTCTATTTTGTGTGTTCTTGATGTTACCCAACGTCCAACGGTGCTGTCCGATAAAGGGCTTTTGTCAATAATGCTTTTGGCTCTCTCTCCACGCATAATCTTTATCATTATTTTTGCAGCTGGTTTACAGGCTTCTTGGTAATTGTCCGACTGACTTTTCTGTGCGTTTGTTAATCGGGCAGTAATTTAGAATGAGGTCCCTGTAGCTCTGGCTTCCTCTGTACCTTCAGTAACAAGAATAATCAATCTTACATTAGAAAGCATTATTTTGGGTTTGTTCCAGAAAAACTGAATGGATTGCTTTGGGGGAAAATATTGGAAAACATTTTTTATGGCTTCAGACTACTTTTTATCCCCGTTTTAATGTTAATGGTAACATATTGAAGACCGGGGCAAAGAGACTGCTGTGCAATAAGTGAAAACTTCCAAAATTTCCCATTGGACTTATCCTCATAATTTGAATTTACAAGGGGTGCCTGGGTGGCTCAGTCGGTTAATGGTCCAGCGTTAGCTCAGGTCATGATCTCACAGTTCGTGAGTTCAAGTCCCACATTGGGCTCTATGCTAACACTTCAGAACCTGGAGCCTGCTTTGGATTCTGTGTCTCTCTCTTGTTCTGTCTCCCTCAAGAATAAATAATTTGCATTTACAGTTTCATGAGTACAATCATTACCCAAGAATTTGCTTGTTCTGGAATATGTTGTTTCATATTTCCTTGTTCCACGGGAGATGCTTATTCGTGATGTGTACTGTGTCCTTCTGAGGATTTATGTTACCATTTTCATCACTACTTTACAATTTGAAGAACGTCTTTGAGGCCATTGATTCGTTTTGTGAACTGGAGACATAAGGCAACATCATAGTAACCACAGAAATTCAAGGGGCACCTGAGTGGCTCAGTCGGTTAAGCGTCCGACTTCGGCTCAGGTCATGATCTCACGGTTTGTGGGTTTGAGCCCCGCGTCGGGCTCTGTGCTGACAGCTAGCTCAGAGCCTGGAGCCTGCTTCGGATTCTGTATCTCCCTCTCTCTCTGACCCTCCCCTGATCACGCTGTGTATCTCTCTCTCAGAAATAAATAAAACATTTAAAAAATTAAAAAAAAAGAAATTCAAAAATAACAAGCATAAGAACTTTCAAGCTAGAACTGTATGTCAGCCTGATCCTTGCTCAATAAGGAGAGGCAATATACTTCTCCTACCCAGTAGTTTTTAATAACTTATTTTTATTTATAATTTTCTGAAGCTTTACAATGTGTGTGTGTATGAGAGAGAGAGAGAGAGAGAGAGAGAGAGAGAGAGAGAGAGAGAGAGAAATGGGGAAGGGGAGGTAGAAGAAGATGAGTAAGACCTTGTCAGTCTTTGAAAATTTATATCAGGATTGTGAGATCATCAATACTTCGTCTTCAGCTCCTTCCCTTGGTTCTGGTCCTTCTGTAGAAGCTTTTGCTTTTTCATGGCCAGGAGGAGGTGGTAGGTAAGGTGTTGGAGGAACATGCTAGGCAAATACGTGCTTTGTGCCTGAGCCAGATCATACCTGTGCTGAGGCGAGACACGGATGCCAGCTCTCCCAGGCTGTGACCCTCTGTTCGCTTAAGTAGAAATAGGAGAGAAAAATAGCCTAGAAATAATGACAGGTGCTTCCTCTTTCCAATTATCATACCTCTTTCCTTTGCCTTCACTGACTTATTGGCTCAGACCTTCAGCAGGAAGTTGGCTTAGTGGTGGCAGATGTGATGTCCACCAGTGCTCCTTGTGAACATTCCTTTCCTTCTTCTTCTGTCCCTTGGTGGAGTTCCACTTACCCACACCTCTGAGTTTAGGCGTGAGCAGAGGATTTGCTTCGGCCAGTGAAAGATGAGCAAAAGTGACAGATCACTTCCAGGTGGAAGCTTTAATAGCCAGGGAGTAAAGTGCAGGTTTCCTGTCAAGTTGCTGAGCAGTGTTCAGGATGGAGGCTCCGGGTCAGCCTCCCTAGCTTGACTGGAACAGAGGGAACAGAGCCCCCCACCCCCTCCATGGACGGTTAACATAAGCAAGAAAAAGAAATGGTTGTTTTAAGCCACTGAGATCTTGAGGATTGGTGGTTCCTGAGTGTAGACCGAAACGGGTTGGCGTGGGGTGCACATATAAAGAACACGGACCCCTCTGCCAGATTCCCTTCCAGAAAGCTTACCCTGTTTGGCAGCCAGCAGTACCCGTGCGTGTCCCTGTACCCCCCACTCCCCAAAGCCCTGTTTTTACAGAGGACACGCTTAAATTTTCAAGCGTTCATCATTCTAATCGCCATTGGATCTTCTGTTTGCCAATCACACACCGCAAATCAGGAATATTCTCAGTAGACCGCTTTATTGGTGTGGATTTTCAACAAACAAAAATAAGCCCAACAGCATTAAAAACAAAACCAAAAACACTGAAGATAGCTTTGGACTCCAGTCTCGGGTGGTAGTTAAAAGACAACGATCTATTTAACATTCAGAGACTTCCGGTGCGCGGCGCTGCGGGCTGCTGCGCGGTCGCCGAGTCCCCGACGCCGCCGCGCCAGCCGCGGGCCTGGCTCTGCGCTTGCGGCTGCGTCGCGGGCGCGGGGAGGGCTGCGGCGGGAGGGGGCAGCTGGAGAGCGGGCACGCCCACCGGCACGCGCGCGCCTCTCGCCTTCGCCCCCCGCTGGCAGCAGCCGGAACTGCAGCGAAGGGTGGCCGCGGACTGCGCGGCGGCCGCACTTGGCTTTGCCAGGGCAGGGGGGGGCAGGTTACCGGGAGGGTGGGAGTCAAAGGCCGGTTCGGGAGACGCCTTGGGCGGATTTGAGCCCAACCAAGACTACAGGCTGTTAACCTGGAACAAATATGGTTGCTATTAAAAATTGAGGGCTGCTGGGGCGCCTGGGTGGCTTAGTAGGTTGAGCGTTCGACTTTCGCTTAGGTGATGATCTAGCGGTTTGTGGGTTCGAGCCCCGCGTCGGGCTCTGTGCTGACAGCCGGCTCAGAGCCTGGAGCCTGTTTCAGTCTGTGACTCCCTCTCTCTCTGACCCTCCCCTGCTCACGCTGTCTCTCTCTCTCTCTCTCTCCTAGAAATAAATAAAAAACATTAAAAAAAATTGAGGGCTGCTGCATTTCAGGAAAATCGGTGTCGCTTTTGAAAACGGGATGCCTCCCAGGAAGTCCTTACGTTCCTACCGGCACTGGGGTATTGGAAGACTGGGGAGATTCTGTGAATATGGCAAGGCAGAGCATGATTCCTCGAAGACGCGATCACAGTTCTCCAGGGGAAACCTGAGCCCGCAGATGGTCTGGAAAATGGGAGCAGGGTTGCCCTCCCTGCAGTGGAAGCCCCTTCCCTCCAGACCACTTGTTTGTGACTCTGCACAGGCCTCTGCGCTGCACCACGTGTCACAGAACGGGAAGGACCTGACACAGTGAACTAGCATTGAAGACTGAATTTGCCATGCATGGTTTTAAACAATCTGCATGCTTTCCGGATGCTTTGAAACCCCCCCTCCCCCGCCTTTTGAATAGTGTAAAATATTTTAATAGGCCAAAGTTGTGTGGATTTATACAAAACTTTTACAAGCCCTAACTGCGCCCCCTATGCCTTGTGAATTTTGGTTGTCATTTTTTTTTCTTCACAGCTTTCAGATGTTTTTGTCCGTTTGACATCAGTCTGGCTTATCTTCTAGCGGTGGCTTCTAAAAGTCAGAGCCGCTTAAGCCTGTGGGTCATCTCTCCCTTGTTTTCTCTTTCACAGTATTAACGTATTTAACAGCTCCTTCTGGGGTGGGAATTGGTGAAAATGATCATTTTGGGCCTAAGGCAATTTTACATCTACTCTAAAACTTGTTTCCTAGGGTCACAATTTAAATTACATTTAATTTAATTCAAACTTAGATTTGGACTAGTTTTATCTTGTCCAGTATTTATTTTGACAAATGATTTATTTGTTATCATTTTATTTATTACAATTTTTTAATGTTTATTTATTTTTGAGAGAGAGACAGAGTGTGAGCAAGGGAGGGCCAGAGAGAGAGGGAGACACAGAATCTGAGCTGTCAGCATAGAGCCCGACGTGGGGCTCGAACCCACAAATCACAAGATCATGACCTAAGCTGAAGTTGGACGTTTAACCAACTGAGCCACCCAGGTGCCCCTATCATTTTTTAAAGATTTTTTTTTTTTGAGAGAGAGCCCACGTGCATGCATGTGAGTGGGGGAGGGGCAGAGAGCGGGACAGAGAGAATTCCAAGCAGGCCCCACACTGTCAGCACAGAGCCGGATTTGGGGCTCAATCTCATTTACTATGAGATCATGACCCGAGCCAAAATCAGGAGTCGGATACTTAACCAACTGAGCCCCCCAAGCGCACCTTGACGAGTGATTTACTTTGCTGTTTTCAGGAATTTGTCAGCTCATTTGCCCCACTTTTTCACAACTGGTAGTTTGCCACCAACATCACACTATGATTATTTTCTCTACTAACTCAAGAGTAATTTAACACTAAGTGTAGCTTGACAGAGCCGGGGACATTGAGGGAGACATTATTAACAAGACGCGGTTTTCATCCTAAAATGTATTTACTGCTGGCCAGCGCTGCTGTTTGCTTGACTAGTTAATTCAGTGACTTTTGTAAGATGAATTTCTCACTGTGGCACTGTTCCAGATTCTAATAGTGCATGTCTAGGGACCTCAGAATGCCTTGACTTCTATAGATTCCTTTTTTTTTTTTAATGTTTTTTATTTTATTTCAGAGAGAGAGAGAGAGAGACAGCATGAGCAGGGGAGGATCAGAGAGAGAGAGAGAGACAACGTGAGCAGGGGAGGATCAGAGAGAGAGAGGGAGACACAGAATCTGAAACAGGCTCCAGGCTCCCAGCTAGCTGTCAGCACAGATCCCGATGTGGGGCTCGAACTCACGAACCGTGAGATCATGACCTGAGCCGAAGTCGGACGCTTAACTGACTGAGCCACCCAGACGCCCCAGATTCTTGATAGGTACTATTTCTCACATAACTAACTTTCGGGGAAATGTAATGGACTCTGAACTAAGTTTTGTTTGTTTGTTTGTTTGTTTGTTTGTTTTAGTTTTTTGTCTTAGATTTGCCTTTATACTCACTTGAAATCCAGAATCCCATGCAAAATACACACATACCTTTTCTAAAACTCTTCCACTTCCTCCAACCAGGTTAGAAACAAGTGAGACAAAATTCTCTTGTCAGAGAGGTCAGATGGGAGAGTAAGAAAGATCGCCCTGAGGGTGGATTATACTTCCTGTCAATATTATAGCTGGGAAATCGTGAGTAGAAAAGAGAAAATAATTATAGAGAATGCATTTTGCCCTACAAGTTGTTAACCTTTTAAAAGTATAATGGCTGCTAAAAATTGCGTGCTGTTTAGATTCGATTGGAACCGCTGTTTTGAAAATGAGATCTTGTGGGGCGCCTGGGTGGCTTAGTCAGTTAGGCGTCCAACTTTCGCTTAGGTCACGATCTCGCGGTTTGTGGGTTCGAGCCCCTCGTAGGGCTCTGTGCTGACTGCCGGCTCAGAGCCTGGAGCCTGTTTCAGTCTGTGTCTCCCTCTCTCTCTGATCCTCCCCTGCTCACGCTGTCTCTCTCTCTCTCTCTCTCTCCTAGAAATAAAACATTAAAAAAAAATTAAAAAAAAAAAAAGAAAATGAGATCTTGTGCCATAAATGCAATTGAACTAAATGTAAACCTTCATGCACAAATGAGTGCTGTTAAATGAGTGAAGTAGAAAATAGCTTTTTAAAAAAAGTTTTAATGTTTTATTTATTTTTTCTTTTTTAAAATTTTTTATTTATTTCTGAGAGAGAGAGAGAGAGAGAGAGTGCGAGCAGGGGAGGGTCAGAGAGAGAGGGAGACACAGAATCTGAAGTAGGCTACAGGCTCTGAGCTAGCCGTCAGCACAGAGCCTGATGCGGGGCTCGAACCCATGAATCATGAGATCATGACCTGAGCTGAAGTTGGACGCTTAACTGACTGAGCCACTCAGGCGCCCCTGTTTTATTTATTTTTGAGAGAGAGATAGAGACAGCGTGAGCAGGGGAGGGTGAGAGAGAGGGAGACACAGAATCCGAAACAGGCTCCAGGCTCTGAGCTAGCTTTCAGCACAGAGCCCGACGCAGAGCTTGAACCCACGAACTGTGAGATCATGACCTGAGTGGAAGTCGAACACTCAACCGGCTGAGCCACCCAGGTGCCCCCAAAATAGCTTTTTACCAAAGACATAATTTCATTCTAAATTACGTCGTCTGATATGGTCAGCTAGAAATCTGTTAGTTTTCTTTGTACGGAAATTTTTGGATTAAAAAAAGTGAGTTTGATGCCCTTCATTCAAGGGAAACTAGTCCACGGATGGGTTGGGTGTGGGGGGGTGGATACAGTGCCTCTCAAGTGGTATGCTGAGCTCTCTGCCCTTGGAGGTTTTTTAAAAGCAGACAATTTAATTCCCACAAACTGATCTTTGCTATCAGTCTCTAGTGGATTAAGATTTTTTCTTTTTCTTTTATTTTTTTAATTTTTAAATATTTATTTTTTAGAGAGAGACAGCGTGTAAGCAGAGGAGGGGCAGAGAGAGGGACACACAGAATCTGAAGCAGGATCCAGGCTCCAGCTGTCACCACAGAGCCAGGCTCGGAGCTCGAACTCACAGACCATGAGATCGTGACCTAAGCCTAAGTCAGACACTTAACCGACTGAGCCAGGC
Source organism: Proteles cristata cristata (assembly GCA_017311185.1). Lineage (NCBI taxonomy): Eukaryota > Metazoa > Chordata > Mammalia > Carnivora > Hyaenidae > Proteles > Proteles cristata. Next base: position 73,362 of record JAESUZ010005309.1, read on the forward strand.
ACCCCAAGATTTTTTTTAAATAAATTCCTTGGCTTTCTTTAAGATAGATACATAGTGGAGAAACCACATTGTTTTTGTTTTTAAGACTGCTTTTACCTAAAATACTGTCACAAGCACCCAGGGTTAATTTGGTACTTGGTACGTGATATTCTTACAGGCAGGAAGAATGATCCTATGTTACATATATGTTAACAAGTATGTTACATACTTTCCAACTATTCATTGGACGTATATAATACGCATAGTATTGCTGTTTACCATCTCCTAGAAATAAAACTGTGTTATGAAGTACTTCTTCAGTCATTTGGACTAAGTAGTGCCACTTGGGTCAGGATTAGCTTTCCAATTCCACTTAACAAACAGCCTGTCTTTAATCAGTATAACTTGCAAAATTCATTATTGTAAATTTCGGCTTGCAGATATGAGGTAGAAACTGTCCTGCAGATTTCCTTAACAGGTGACATTTTGCCAGGGGTGACGGGATGGGGAAGGGAGAGTCAGTGTGAAATGGTACAGTTTCAGTTTGGGAGGATGGAAAAGGTCCCAAGACCCCGGTGGTGGGTCGCACACCCATGTGAATGTGCTTAATGACATTGAATCATCCAGTTAATAACCAGATACTTTGTGTCATATATTTTTTTAACCACAGTTTAGAAAAGTGGGGGGTGGGGGGGTGTTCTGTGTTCTGGCTTTCAAGCCAGCTCAGCCCCGTCTCCACCCGGCTTGGCCCCAAAGTCACCTACCGGCAGCATTGGGGATTCCTGGCCAACCCCTCCCTCCCACACCCTGCTTCTTGGCCCTCCTAGTCTTCACCTGGCTCATTTCCCCCGTTTCTGAACTAGAAAGTGAAGAGTTGGGAGTTACATGTCTTTTTTTTTCCTTTTAATGTTTTAAAATTTATTTTTGAAACAGAGAGTGAGCAGAGGAGGGGCAGAGAGGGAGACGGAGACACAGAATCTGAAGCAGGCTCTAGGCTCTGAGCTGTCAGCACAGAGCCTGACGGGGGTGGGGGGCTCGAACTCACGGACGGACCATGAGACCATGACCAGAGCTGAAGTCGGCCCCTTAACTGACTTAGCTACCCAGGTGCCCCTGGAGTCACATGTCTTTTGAAAATCAGCCTCAGGAGCGCCTGGGTGGCTCAGTCGGTTGGGCGTCCAACTTCGGCTCAGGTCATGATCTCATGGTTCGTGGGTTCGAGCCCCGCGTCGGGCTCTGTGCTGACAGCTCAGAGCCTGTTTCGGATTCTGTGTCTCCATCCCTTCCCTGCTCATGCTCTGTCTCTCTCTGTCTCAAAAATAAATAAATAAAAATTTAAAAAAAAGAAAAGAAAAGAAAATCAGCTTCAGGACTCCATCTTGGATCTGAGACCTTCCTCCTCTGTCCTTTTTATCTTCAGTTCAGTTGATACCTGGGCAGGCTCTGGGGACCTTGGGCGTGGGGGGCAGGGCAGCGGCTGTGATGTAAACTCCTCCCTTGTCTAACAGCCCCATCCCCTGCCTGCTATGCCACCCATCACTTCCAGAGGAGAGGGGGTAAGTAAGGTTCAAATCTCTCTGGGTCCTGGGAAGTCTCGGTCATCTTGGGGGAATGTTACAGACTGAATGTTCGTGTCCCCCTAAAATTCGTCTGTTGAGGGCTCCTGTGTGGCTCAGTCAGTTAAGCGTCCAACTTTAGCTCTGGTCATGATCCGGTTCATGAGTTTGAGCCCTGCGTCCGGCTCTGTGCTGACAGCTCAGAGCCTGGAGCCTGCTTTGAATTCTGTGTCTCCCTCCGTCTTGGCCTTTCCCCCTCACACTCTGTCTCTTTCTTTCAAAAATAAATAAACATTAAAAAAAATTCGTATGTTAAAACCTTACCGCTGCTCCCACCTTATGATATCAGGAAGGCGAGGCTCTGGGAGGTATTTAACATTAGATGAGGTCATGAGGGTAGAGTCTTCATAAATAGGACCAGTGTCCTCGCAAGAGTCACCCGAGCACTTGCTTCCTCTCTCTGCTCTCTGTTATTCGAGGACACAGAAGAGGGTCCCCACAGGAACCCCATCACACAGCACTCTGATCTCAGACTTCGAACCCCCAGAACCATGAGAAATACATTTCTGTTGTTTATAAGCCACCCAGTCTATGGAACTCGGTTACAGCGGCCCAAATAAGACAAGGAACAAATCTGCCATCTTAGCATAATGGAATTTAAAGAATTTACAATCACAAAGTGCGGATTCAGTGCTTAGCCAAGCCAATCTTTCTCCGGGATTCCTGCAAAACTGGATTCTGGGTGATACCTGGCTTTGAAGGGATCAGCACCCAGTGAGGCTGAACTGTCACACACACCCCCCACCCAATTAGCCCCTATAGCCAGAAGCACAGATAGGTAATGCTCTGTTTATGGAACTTGAAGTGTTTATTTATTTTTTATGTCTTTATTTTATTTCGAGAGACAGAGAGTGAGTGGGAGAGGGGCAGCGCGAGAGGGAGACACAGAATCTGAAGCAGGCTCCAGGCTCTGAGCTGTCAGCACACAGCCTGACATGGGGCTCGAACCCACAGACTGTGAGATCATGACCTGAGCTAAAGTCAGACACTTAACCAACTAAGCCACCCAGGTGCCCCTGGACCTTGAAGTGTTTAAAGTAGAAGCAAAACTCTTCTTCTTCTTCTTTTTAAGTTTATGTATTTTGAGAGAAAGAGAGAGAGAGAGAGCAGGTGGGGAAGGGGCAGAGAGCGGGAGAGAGAGAGAATCCCTAGCAGGTTCTGTACCACCAGGCAGAGCCCGACATGGGGCTCGAACCCACGAACTGTGAGATCATGACCTGAGCTGAAGTCAAATGCTCAACTAACCTGAGGCCCCCAGGCACCCCCAGAACTCTTCTTGATCCACACGATCCAAGGAGACAGAAAAATGGTAACACACTCTCTCTGGGTGATCGTGGCTTCTGTTCGTCAGCATCAGGCCCCCACAGCTGGGGACACCGGGCTCTGTCGGTAAAACCCTCAGAGGCCCCATCTCTGGGATGCTCGGAGGGGTAGAGAATCCTTGTCTCTTCTTGGTTCTGTGGGAGGCGCCGCCTCAAATCAGGGTAGCATCCCTACCCTTTGCAGGGGCTCTTGTAGACAGGGGGCTGCTCGTGGTGGTTGGGGGGCCTTACTCGACTGCGCTTGTGACAAGTTCCACCCCGGGGAGGGCCTGTGAAGACACGGGGGCTTCAGGAGCCTTTTCTTTCTTACTAACTTCTGTGATTGTCAAAGCACACACGTTGCAGGCACCTTGAAATGCAGGCATAAGCTGCGGCAGGAAAAGATCCATGACTCCTTCCGATGGTGACCATTTTAGTTTTTATTTGTTTAAACATTTTATTTTATTTCAAACTTATGGAAAGTTGTATAGAGCCACATGCTCGTTACGCAGATTTGCCTCTCATGAACATTTTCCCCATTTGCTTTATCATTTGTGTGCTCTCTCTGTATCTGTTTATCCACCATCTACATATCTCCTTACTATCTGTCATCTATCTATCTATCTATCTATCTATCTATCTATCTATCTATCGACCTCTCTGTCATTTATTTCTCTTTCAGATGAAAAAATGGACATGTTGCTGTATTCACGTGACTCCCCCTCTACTCCTCTGTATAATATTCATTGTCAGAATATCTCTATGTGAGGGAAGAGGCCTGGCCGTGTTTCACTGCTGTGACCCCAGACATGATCTTAATTCACTGTTGTGAGATGTGATCACTGGACTCTGGGACCATCCCACAGCCAAATTAGGCTTGGCTGGGCCAGCATGCACAGGCTGCACAGTCCTGGCTTTGCTGGCATTATAGGAGTGTGTACATGGGTGCCCGGAAATTCCATCCCTGCCTCTGTAGAGGGGCAAGTAACATTACTTCTCTAGCTTTTGGCTTTTCTTTATAATCTTATAAAATAAGTGCATGAGGCTATGAGCATGCAGGGAGCAGTGATAGGAAATGTAGGGGACATGAAGCAAATGTGGGCTTTTTTTTTTTCCATTACAGCTATATTTGTTATTGCATTTTATTTTATTTTTACAATATATATATTTAATTTAAATTTTAGTTAACATACAGTGCGATATTGGTTTCAGGAAGAAAATTCTATGATTCATCACTTACATACAACACCTAGTACCCATCCCAACAGGTGCCCTCCTTAATGCCCATCCCCCATCTAGCCCATCCCTTATCCACCTCCTTCCTCCATCAAACCTGTTTGTTCTCTATTATTAAGAGTCTCTTGTGGTTTCTTTCCCTCTCTTCTCTTCACCCTCACCTCCCATTTGTTTTACTTCTTTTTTTTTTTTTTTTAGTATATGTGCTGCCGAAGCGAGCACTTGTTTTACTTCTTAAATTTCACATGTAAGTGAAAATCATATGGTATTTGTCTTTCCCTGATTGACTTATCCCATAATACATTCTAGTTCCATCCATGTCATTGGAAATGACAAGATTTTATTCTTTCTTATGGGTGAGTAATATTCCAATATATATTTTCTCACATCTTCTTTTTTTATGTTTATTTATTTTTGAGAGACAGAGACAGACAGAGAGAGAGAACAGGGGAGGATGCAGAGACAGGGACACAGGATCTGAAGAGAGCTCTGTACTGATAGCAGCAAGACCGATGTGGAGCTTGAACACATGAACCATGAGATCGTGACCTAAGCCAAAATCAGATGCTTAACTGACTAAGCCACCCAGGCACCCCTATACCATATCTTCTTTGATATGGTCATTGGACCATATCACTTCTTTGATCAGTCATTGGACATTTGGGCCCTCTCCAGAGTTTGACTGTTATTGATAGTGCTGCTATAAGCATTGGTGTGTGTGTACCCCTTCGAATCTCTATTGTTATATGCTTTGGGTAAATACCCAATAGTGCAATTACTGGATGGTAGGGTAGTTGTATATTTAGTTTCAGGAAGTGTGGGTTAAATAGCCCTGGGGATTATGAAGCAGGAGAAGAAGCCTACTCTGCTCTCCTCAGAGGCTCCTCTTCCCTTCCTTCTCCCTCCATTCTCCCTCCCATCTCCCCTGCCCCACCTGGGCCTGAAGGAGCCTGAGGAGTGAGGGAGGGAGACACAGGCAGGGGACAAGGGACTAGGACCAGGGAGAGACAAGCTGACATGGACAAAGGCACTGAAAAGATCCAGCAGGAGCCTGGGACAGAAGGAGAACCTATGGAAGGGAGGGTCTCCCAACAGGGAGGAAGGGCCAGTAAGGGGTGAAACGGGAGGGAGAGGGGGTGCAGGGCTGAGGGCCTCTCACACCAGGACGCCTGCCAGCACCTGCCCGCGGCTGCTCCAGGACCCGCGGGCCTTCCCTGGGGCCCCCGAGTCTGGCCGGCATCCTGCGAACCCCGTGGCGGGAGAGGGGACAGGCAGTTTCCATGCAGGGAACAGGGGCCCCGCCGCCACACACCCCCTGTCCAGCTCCTCGCCCTCACAGAGACTCCAAGATGGTCCCCGGTGTCCCCTACGGTCCTAAGCCAGCACCCAGACCGCACACTAAGCGTGGGCCAGAATCCTCCCTCTGGGGGCTAACTGGGCACTGCCCACCGGCTCCGCTGAGCAGCTGCCCCCCAGGAGCCCCCGCTCCGAGGAGCCCCCAGCCCTGGGCCGGTCCCGGCTCTGGCCCATGTGCGGGGACCACCTGTAGTGGCGTCCGGGCCACAAAGTCCACAGACCGAGGTCCCTGGGCTCAAGTCAGGGACGTGGGCAAGGCCTGGGCACATTCACAGCCAGGGCTCCGGGCAATGCACGGTGCGACCTGGCACCCATGCCCTTCCAGCTTCGCCAGGATGCCCTCCGGGAGTGCGCAGCACGTGCAGGCTTCCACGTGGCAAGGCTCCTGCGCGCAGGGAAGCAACGCTGGCGGAGTCCCAACTGTGCCCCTCGGACAGTCGATGCTCCCAGGGGCACCCACTCGGGGGCCCCCCGCGGCAGGAACGCGGGATGCACGGAAGGGACAGGCCTCCTGCCCTCAAGGACATTGGGGTCTGGAGGAGGCAGGCGGGGGCCCAGTGACCCCCAGCTCTCCATCCCACAGACCCCCGTGTGCCTGTCTGTAAGCCCCGCAGTCTGGCCTTGGCCTCCCCAGCGGAGGGCGCCGCCCAGGACTGCCTTCCATCTTGGGGGGCCCCACCCACCTCCACGCTGCTAGTGTCTTTGTTCCCCGTGTGATGGCAGGTTGGGTATATGATTGCGAAAGCTCACAGGAGAGCATCCCCCTTCCCCCCGCCCATCAGCCACATCTGGGCCTGTCCCTGCCTGGCGCGGCTATGAAGGACATCGATGAGAAGGAAGACGGGCGTCACTGGCCACTTGCGCCGGAAGGCAGCGTTAGGGAAGCTTCGTGCCACCTGTCCGTGAAAGTTACAGACTCCGGGGACACCAGGTATCTGGAGCCAGAGAGGGGACGAGAAAAGGAGGGTTACAAAAGGCTTTCTGGGGTCCAGGCAGGTGCTTTTTTTTGTCTCCAACCACTTGATGCCAGCTTGGGAAGCTATCGTCGCCTGTGCTGGGAGCCCTCAGGCCAAACTGCCCTGAATTCAGCTGCTCCCTGTGGCCACATCTCACGCTTTTCTCTGTTGGAGTTGGAACATGGTCAGCCCTGAGACCCAGTGAATGTCCGCCCCCTCTCTCAGGCCCTCGTCTGTGTGATGACTGTCCCCAGGCCTCCAGCCCCAGGCCACCAATCCTCTGTCCCCCTGTCCAGGGGGCTTCTCCCCTGCCCATGACCTCTAACCTCATGGGTCCTGACCTGAACTCCTTCTCCCTAAGGGAGGTGCTTTATGTGGCCAGCATGGGACCCTCTAACTGGGTAACTCCACTGAGCCCAGCTATGGAGGGTGGGGCCTTCATCAGGAGTGATCTGAGCTGAGTATCATGGGGATTTTGTTCCAGAGTAGTGGCCAGGACTTGGTTTGGGACTGATCCCCTCCCAAGCCGCGGGGTGATCCTGTTGTCTTCTGTTAGGACCCCCCAGTGAGGGGGATGTGGCCGGGGATCTCGCCAGGCGCGTCTCTGGGTCTCCTGGGGGAGAGGCGCTCCAAGCAGGTTTTCGCAGGGAAGTCTGTCACAATGTACCAGGCTTCAGCATCCAGTGCTTCTGGGATTTCCTACCACCTTCTGTCCAAAATGCCAGAGCATTCCTAGAACTCGGCGCCACAGCTTTCTTGATAATACCGAGCATTGGGAAAGAACCTGAATGTGCTCCATTAGGGGCCTGGCTTACCCAGTCCTGAATCGGGGCTTATCCACACATAGACTACGACGCGTCCTTCTGAATACTGATGCTGTTGTCTCAATATCTGAAGAGTGTGCATTCCTTTTATGCCACATTTGAAGACTTGGGGGAATGTGTCTGTCATGCTACGTGTGGGCAAAAGCGGACCCCCAACTGTGCGCACAGTATGGTTTCCAGGGCAGGGCAGAGGATGATTTGCAGTACACAGGCTGGTCCTGAGGCCGGTGCTGTGCTCGTGTTCCCCTTTTTACTGTTTCAGCTCTCCTGAGTTCAGTGCTGAGACACAGAGAGGGTTAGACACTCAGCTGAGACCACAAAGGAGGAGGAGGAGGACCCGGGTGTCGAACCCAGGACATCTGTGACCACAGCCCACTCCTTTGACGGCTACACCCTATTGTCTTCGATGTAAAGATAATTAAGCAAAAACGTTAATTATAATTAAGCAAAGTGAGGCAGAAGAAACACAAGGATATTCCTGGGCTTAGTTCTGTGCTGGAAGTCTGGGGGACCGATTTTCCCGAACCTTCCAGTTGACAGGAGATATGGGGCACAGGGCCAACTCTGGCTATCTA
>JAESUZ010005311.1:0-21516 GCA_017311185.1 Proteles cristata cristata
GAATCTCTAGCCAGTGCTGGTTACTCTGATGGCTTTTCCTACTCACTTCCTTGCCTGCTCACCTGAATACACATACAGAACGTCACAAGTCAGCTGGTAAGAGAGACAGACAATTCCCCTCCTTCATCTTTTCTTATTGCAGTGAAAGAAACAGGGCAAAATTTACCATCTTATTTACCGTCTTCGAAATTGTTAATAATTTTAGTTCAGTGGTGGTAAATCCATTCAGAACGCTGGGCAGCCATCACCACCATCCGTCTCTAGAACTCTTGTAAAACTGAGACCCTATATCCATTGAACAGAAGCTACCTATTCTTCCCAGTCCTCAGCCTCTGGCAACCAGTGTTTACTTTCTGTCTTTACGGTTTTGACTCTTCTAAATATTTCATAGAAGTGGAAAAATACATCATTTGTTTTTTTGTGTGACTGGTTTATCTCACTTAGCATAATTTTCTCCAGGTTCATCCGTGCTGTAGCCTAACTTCCTTCTTCTTCAAGACAGGAAAATATTCTGTATGTATAGACCACATTTTGGTTATCCATTCATCCGTAGATGGACGTTTGGGTTGCTTCCACATTTTAATTATTGTGAACTGTGCTACTATGAATGTGGGTGTAATTGATTTAAAATCTATTTTATCTGATACTATAACCACCCCTGTTCTTTTGGGGTGCTATTTGTATAAAATATCTTTTCCATGCTTTCCTTTTAATTCTATTTGTCTTTTGATCTAAAATGAGTCTCTTGTAGACAGCAGATACTTAAGTCGTATTTTTAAATCCATTCTGACAATCTCTGCTTTTTGACTGGAGAGTTTAATCCACTTTTCTTTGAAGTAATTGCTGGTAAGGAGGGATTTGTTTCTATCACTTTGCTGTTTCCTTTCTGTGTGCTTTGTAGCATTGTTGGTTGGTTGGTTGGTCTCTTATTTCCTGTATTACTGTCTTCTATCGTGTTTAGTTGAGTTTTTCTAGTGAAATGTTTAAATTCTTTTCTCTCTTTTTTTTTTTTTGTATATAGCTGCTTTCTTTGTGGTTATCATGGGAAGTACATTTAACATTCTAAGTTATAATACTCTAATGTCTACTTATACTAGCTTAACTTCAATAACCTGGGAACACTCTTCTCCTTTACAGCTCTGACCCCACCTCTTTTCAGTATTTGGTGTCAGAAGATTATATATTTTGGGATTGAGAGTCAAAAACATAGAGGAATATTTCTTTTAAAATATACATTAGTCCCCTAATGTAGAAAGGAAAAAGTAGAGCAGCAAGTTAGTCACAATTATACTAGCTTTTTGTTTCAATATATTTTTGTCAAATCTCTCTAACATTTTCCTTAAAGGAAACCATAACAGAGTGGCTGCACCACTTTGCATTCCAACCTGTAGTGCAAGAGTGTTCCCCTGTCTCTATATCTTCACCAACAACGGATGTCTCTTCTCTTGTTGATTTTAGCCATTCTAGCAGGTGTGAGGTGGTATCTCATTATGGTTTTGCTTTGCACTTCCTAATGATGAGTGATGTTGAGCATCTTTCCAGGTGTCTGTTGGCCATCTGGAAATCTTCTGTGGAAAAGCATCTATTCATGTCTTCTGCCCATTTCATAACTGGGGTGTTTGAATTTTGGGTGTTGATTATGATTAGTCGTCTCTAGATTTTGTTTTTTGTTGTTGTTGTTGTTGTTGTTTTAATGTTTTATTTATTTTTAGGAGAGAGAGAGAGACAGCGTGAGCAGGGGAGGGTCAGAGAGAGAGGGGGCCACAGACTGAAACAGGCTCCAGGCTCTGAGCTGGCAGTCAGCACAGAGCCCGACGCGGGGCTCGAACCCACGAACCGCGAGATCATGACCTAAGCGAGAGTCGGATGCTTAACCGACGAAGCCACCCAGGCGCCCTGTTGTTGTTGTTTTTAATGCTTTATTTATTTCCAGGAGAGAGAGAGAGACAGTGAGCAGGGGAGGGTCAGAGAGAGAGGGAGTCACAGACTGAAACAGGCTCCAGGCTCTGAGCTGGCAGTCAGCACAGAACCCGACGCGGGGCTCGAACCCACGAACCGCGAGATCATGACCTAAGCGAAAGTCGGACGCTTAACCGACTAAGCCACCCAGGCGCCCAAATGTCGTTTCTAGATTTTGAATCCTAACCCTTTGTAAGATGTGTTGCTTGCAAATAATTTCTCCCATTCCATAGGCTGCTTGGAGTTTTGTTGATTGTTTTGTTCAGTGTGCAGATGCTTTTTATCTTGATGAGAACATAACTCCGCCATCAAAAAGCATGGAGTCTTGCCATTTGCAATTAACATGGATGGAACTAGAATGTATTATACTAAGCTAAACGAGTCTATCTGAGAAAGACAAATATCATACAATTTCACTCCTATGTGGAGTTTAACATGCGGGAAGATGGGGAAGAGAAGAAAGGGAGATGCTTAATGATAGAGAAGAAAATGAGGGTTGAGGGAGGGAGGTGAGTGAGAGATGGGCTAGATGAATGAAGGGTATTAAGGAGAGCCCCTGTGATGAGCACTGGGTGTTATATGTAAGTGACAGACACTGAATTCCACTTCTGAAACCAACATGTTAACTAACATTTAACTTAAAAAAACAAAAAGGAATCTTAACAGCCCATTCACTTGCTCATGGTCCATTAAGGAGTTTTGACAACAGTGTGAGATATTCTGCCTGACACCATCCCTTTAATTTATATTTAAAAATTTTTAATGTTTTATTTATTTCTGAGAGAGAGACACCGTGAGCGGGGTGGGGGGGTGGGTCACAGAAAGAGGGAGACATAGAATTGGAAACGGGCTCCAAGCTCTGAGCTGGCTGTCAGCACAGAGCCCAACGCGGGGCTCGAGCCCATGAACTGTGAGATCATGACCTGAGCCGAAGTCAGACGCTTAACCGACTGAGCCACCCAGATGCCCCTAAGTTATTTTTTTTTTAAATTTACATTCAAGTTAGTTACCATATAGTGCTACAATGATTTCAGAAGTAGATTCCTTAATGTCCCTTACCCATTTAGCCCGTCCCCCCTCCAACAACCCCTCCAGTAACCCTATGCTTGTTCTCTATATTTAAGAGTCTCTCCTGTTTTTGTCCCCCTCCCTGTTTTTATATTATTTTTGCTTCCCTTCCCTTATGTTTACCTGTTTTGTGTCTCAAAGTCTTCATATGAGTGAAGCCATATTTGTCTTTCTCTGACTAATTTCCTGAGCATAATACCCTCTAGTTCCTTCCATGTGGTTGCAAATGGCAAGATTTCATTCTTTTTGATTGCCAAGTAATACTCCATTTTGTGTATGTGTGTGTGTATATGTGTATATATACACACACACACCACATCTTCTTTATCCTTTCATCCATCAATGGACATTTGGGCTCTTTCAGTACTTTGGCCGTTGTTGATAGTGTTGCTGTAAACATTGGGGTGCGTGTGTCCCTTTGAAACAGCACACCTCTATCCCTTGGATAGATACCTAGTAGTGCAATTGCTGGGTCATAGGGTAGTTGTATTTTTAATTTTTTTGAGGAACCTCCATACTGTTCTCCAGAGCGGCTGCACCAGTTTGCATTCTCGCCAGCCGTGCAAAAGGCATCCTCTTTCCCCGCATCCTCACCAACATCTGTTGTTGCCTGAGTTGTTATAATGTTAGCTAATCTGACGGGTGTGAGGTGGTATCTCATTGTGGTTTTGATTTGTATTTGCCTGATGATGAGTGAGGTTGAGGATCGTTTCCTGTGTCTGTTGGCCATCTGGATGTCCTCTTTGGAGAAGTGTCTGTTCATGTCTTTAGCTCATTTCTTCACTGGTTTATTTGTTTTTTGAGTGTTGAGTTTGATAAGTTCCTTATAGATTTTGGATACCAACCCTTTATTGACATGTCGTTTGCAAATATCTTCTCCCATTCCATCGGTTGCCTTTTAGTTTTGCTGATGATTTCCTAAGCTGTGCAGAAGCTTTTCATTTTGGTGAGGTCCCAGTAGTTCATATTTGCTTTTCTTCCCCTTGCCTCTGGAGACGTGTTGAGGAAGAAGGTGCTGTGGCCAAGGTCAAAGAGGCTCTTCCCTGCTTTCTCTTCCAGGATTTCGATGGCTTCCTGCCTTACATTTAGGTCTTTCATCACTTTGAGTTTATCTTTGTGTGGTGTATGAAAGCGGTCCAGGTTCATTCTTCTGCATGTCACTGCCCAATTTTCCCAGCACCACTTGCTGAAGAGACTGTATTTATCCAAGTATATTCTTTCCTGCTTTGTCAAAGGTTAGTTGTCCGTGTGTTTGTTGATCCATTTCTGGGTTGTCTGTTGGGTTCCATTGATCTGAATGTCTGTTCTTGTGCCAGTACTATCCTGCCTTAATGATTATAGCTTTGTAATACAGCTTGAAGTCTGGCATTGTGATGCTTCCTGCTTTGGTTTTCGTTTTCAAGATTGCTTTGGCTATTTGGGGTCTTGTTCCATACAAATTTTAGGATTGTTTGTTCTACCTCTGTGAAGAATGCTGATGTTATTTTGATAGGGGTTGCATTGAATATGTAGATTGCTTTGGGTAGTATTGACATTTTAACAATATTTGTTCTTCCTACCCAGAAGCATGGAATATTTTTCCATTTTTTTTTTTTTTTTTTTTAAATTGTGAGACACCATCACCTTAAATGGCTGTATCATGGTCCTTCTGCCAGAGGAAATGAATCCTCTCTGCATGAGGAAGTGACCCATTCAGGCTTTTAGTGTCAAAGTAGAGATGACACATGCCTACAGGAATTCTTTGTGCCAATCTCTAATCACTGCCTTTGGTTTCTAGAAGCAGACCCCTCCCCACCGGAATCAAAGATGATGCCAGCTGAAATCACGGCAACCATAACCCTCCAGTAACAGAGCTAAGGCCCCTCTCACTACTGAAAACATGAGTGCCCTTATCCCTAATGCACAACAACAAAGGGTCTAGTTTCAGGAGTTTGCTGAAATATTTTTGCTGCTTTGTTGGATGAGAAATTACACCAAATATATTATCCTATGTTCACTTTCCTAATAATGAGTGAGGCTGGACGTTCACCGCTTACAGCCATTTGCAAATGTAGCCACTATTCTCAGCTTAGGGGTGTTCCTGCTCAACACACTCTCCTGGACTTCCCCAGAGGATGCAGACAGTGATCTCTGTCCAGTCACTGTCTGGACTGGACTTTTGTGAAACCACTAAGCTATTAGCGACTGCCTTCTAACCAATGGAACACAGTTGAAGTGATGGGAGGTCGGTTTCAAGATTTCATGACACAAATTCTGTCACTTTCTTCTTACTTTTACTATACCCTGTGGTTGTTTCATCTCTCTATGTCTATCTACACTCTCTCTCTATGTCTTTCTGTCATATTCTCTCTCGCTCCCTCTCTGCTCTCTGTCCTCATTTGCTCTCTCTGTCTCTCCTCTAACCCTGGAAGCAGGGGATCAAGAACTTAAATTAGAGGGCTCCCATCCGAGACCCCTAGATAGGAGAAAAAGAAACAAGTGCCCGGGTCAAAAGATTGAGACATGCTCTCAGGTCAAAACTGCATTCTGACATTGCCCATGTGAGTGAGCTTGACAGTAAAGTATCACCCTGTTGAGTCCGTTGAGACCAAGCCCTGGCATCATGGAGATTTTGACCAGAGTCACGCAGCTATGCTGTGCTTGGATTCCTCTCCCACCAAAAATTGGAAGCTATTAAATATTTGTAGTTCTAAGATTCAAGGTGTTTGGATAATGCTGTCAGAGAGGAATGGATAGCTGACAGTCTATTATGTCCCGGCATCTGGTCTATGTCTGCTTCCTTGCAGCCTCTCCCCACCCCCACCCCCACCCCCAGGACCCCAAAGCCACATTTTCTACCTTTCTAATGCTTCTAATGGAAACACTCAATTCTGTCTCCTAGTCTTCGCACCAGCATTGTCTTCTCCCTGACACACTGCAGACACGGGCGGTGTGTCTCCTTCATCTCGTTCTGGCCTCAGCAAATGTCACCTCAGGGAGGCCTCGCATACCTTCTAATGACTCCCCAGCCTCTCCTCACAGCACATTCATTCTTTTCACAATGAATCTTCTTGCCCTTTTATTCACATGTCTTGTCTTTCATGTATTTCCTCTCCCCTCCAGACTGTGAAGACCTGGCAGGCAGGGACCCACTTTGTCCTTGTAAGCCTTGCACTTAGGCGCACCAGATCCCCAAGCGAGTGAGTACTTGGAGCAGTTGCTGAACGTTGGAGCACTACATCTAGATTTTGACCAGCTTACTCTGTGGAGGTTACTGGGAGTAATGGGAGATTCCTGTTCTATCCGGGGCAGAGGAAGTGCAGAACAACCTCTGTATGACCTTTCCCTGGTCCAGTTCCTCCAGGAAAACTCAGTGGGCGTCACTGACACAGGAGGCTGCCTGTTCCCTGGTGTCCAGCACTAAGACTGGAGTCACAGGCATGAAGATCTGCAAACAAAATCAGGACCTTTATGGGACTGCCATGAAAGCAGTGGCCCTTTGTAGGCCCCAGGGTAAAGCTCAGGACCTAGAGGCTCCTGTGCAAGGGATCTCAGGCTTCTGCCGTTCCTCTTTCTCTGTCCATCTCCGGTGTATATATGCTTTACTCATGAGGCATCCTCATGTCAGCCAAAACAATGACATCCCTATTTCCAAATGAAGACCCTGGGGGTCCAACAAGGACTGTGTTGGATTCCACCCTCAGTGTACAGTGGTGCTCTGACATGTTCTTCCCTTTCCCCATGCTTCACCAACCCAAGTCTCCACGCCACTCTAGGCTCTGAAAGTCTTCCAGCAAGTATAAAGCATGTGTCTAGTAAATCGGAACACAGTGAGTCCTTGATGGAGAGCCAAGGCCAGTTGTCCCATTATCCTTCTGTGGAACTCTGGAGAAACACAACACTCTCCAGGAGAATGCTGAAGGCTTTTCTTCTGTAGCTATTGTCTTAACATAAGAGGAGTTAGCTCATCATAATTGCAGGTGCCCAGAGAGTACCTTAGTCCTTTCTTCTGGAGTCTGGGCCAAGGATGGCCCTGGGTCCAGTAGAAGCCTACCAGTTCAGGAATTCCTTGGCCATGTTTGGGCCTTTGAGCATGCAGGCAGGAAAATGGATGCTGCTGCCCCATGGCAGAGCTCTTCCTAACCTCTTTCTTCTCTCTCTCTTGTCACTTGCCCAGTGTCTGCCTTTTCTTGAACACAGCGTCAGTATGTGTGTGCCAGTGCACGTGTGGGGACTGGGTAGTAAACTGACCCCACACAGAGACAAGTGGGCATGATTCCTCTCATAATAGCGGACTCTCCCACTTCTAAAGCAAACAAGATGGGATGGATTTAGCCGTGGCCTGAAAAGGCCATGCCCAGCCTTCTCCTCTGGACTCTTCCCACCTCCTGGGATCTGGGCCGGTCCTAATCTCTTGATCAGATCAGTCACCCCACTGTACAATGAAAACTTTGATACAGAAGTACAAAAGCCAGTTCTCCGGAGTACATGATGTCAGGCTCCATTAACCCTGGCTAGGGTGTCAGGTGAGGAGTGTTCAGCTACCCCTGTATACTAAGTATGCCGGTTTACTTTAGACAGGCCTAAAAACCTGAATAAGATAGACAAATGTTTGGAGCCAGTGAGGAAAAATCAGGTCTGTATCCTCCACCAGGTACCCAGGACATTACTCTCCCAACAGTGTGCTCCCTGCCTTATGAGCCATGGTAATGCAGCAAAGCTGTGCTCAAGAAGTAGGCCTTCAGCAACCACCCACACTCTACCTAGTGATCCCAGTAGAGAGGGCAGAGATATCAGCCAGGCGGAAGCACTCTATCTCAGAATCATAGAGTCTATTTCCACACCTGCCTCTGCTGCTGGGCATACAGAGATCTGTCCTTCAGAAGGACATAGATCCTTTCCAGAGTCACACAGTGCTCCAACGGCAAAGTTTGTGCTTTGGGTAAGGGTGAGATTTGGGCACTTGCAGTAGATGTCAAAGGAACAGTGGGCCAAACAGAATACACGTGTGTTGTTTCTTCATATAAACGCACCCAGGATGTGGCTAGTCTATAACGGTCCTGCAAGCGGTATCAGGCTGAGGTGTGTCTTAAAAACAACCCTTTCCACCACACACTTGCTCTCCCGACAATCAAGGAACTGGAGACTATCCAGGAAGAGACTCACAATTCAGTCTCACTCAGCTGCCAAGTTAAAAACCAAGTGCGAAAGGAGGGGGCAAGATGGCGGAGAAGCAGGGAGCTCCGTGCATTGCGCTCGCCCCCATATCTCGCACAGAAAAGATATGAAGCCATAGGAAACCTTACAGAAACCAAAAGATCGGGAGAAAAAGAACGCAGAATCCACTGAGAATGCCTTCTAACGCGAGTGCGAACTGGGGAAGAGAAAATCGGGCCGGGATCGGAGATCCCCCTCTGTGGGGAGTGAGAGGGGAAAAAGAGAGAGTCTGAAACCGCTCAAGACACGGCCCCTGTCGCTGCGAAACAGAAAAACCTCCGCTTGGGGCACAGAAGGACTGTGCATGCCAAATCCCTGCGCCCCAGGTCCCCGCGCGCCAACACGTCCCGGAGGGCCCGCGTGCATGGACCACTTTTTTGTGCCCCTGGCTGGCTAGACCCTTAGAGGAGCTGTGCGCCTACCGCGCCGTTGTGCTCCTGGCTGGCCGGACCCCTGGAGGAACCGCACGCGCTTATCGGGCCTCTGCGCTCCTGGCTGGCTGGAACTCTAGAGGGCAGGCGAAAAGCTTAAAACCTGGGAGTTTGCCCATGAGTTCATGTTTCGGGTGACGAGACACAGAGGGATCTGGTTTCCCTCTCTCCAGCGGGCCTGGCGCGCCCCGCAGGCAAACCCCCGCCCATGCTCGCCAACCTGACCCAGAGGAGAAGGGAGCAGCGATTCTGGCTCCATCCCCAGGGCTAGGCAAGAGGCTTGGCACTGCCCCGAGGGGATCACCTGCGAGGTAGTGTCTATGGCAATTTCAGTGGGGTGCGCGGACTGGGATTTGGAAACTAGGCCTGGCCTGGGTTAAAGAGCGCAACCCACTTTGGCTGCGCCCCTGGCACGGGGAGTTTACGCGCCCAAAAAGGCGAGGTGCAGCGCTTGGTTCAAGAAGGGACCGGAGCGCCGCCACTCTCCTCCCCACAACCACCAAAGCTGAACTCCCCGCCTGACGCACTGGATCACACCACGCCCATCCCTACTTGAGAGCTGCCCTCCTCCTTTTTTTTCTTCTTTCTCTTTTTCTTCTGGAACACTGACCTGATTAACTCTGGTCACCGGCTTCCTTACACAGTCACATTTGGTCCATTCTGTAGATGTAAATTCTACACCTACCGACCTTTTCATCTCTTTCTCTCAGGAGTAATTAGACTATATAGTCTCTCTGGATAACACCAGCGTCCTTCTCTCCCCTGTCCAACCATATTCCACCCTGTAACTCTTTGAAGAAAGCTTCTTATCCCTTCTGCTCTCCTCCATCTTTTCTCTTAACTTTTTCGTTTTCCCTCTCGGTTTGCAGATTAGTTGGATTTGTCTGTGCATTTGTGTTCCTCTGCTCCCAATGTGTTTGTCGGTCTGTTTTCTTCTCCAGGGCTACCTCAAGAAACAAGCCAAAGTACACATGGTGGAGAGTCCCATATATCACTACGAGTAGGGAAATCAAATAACCAAGGTCTAAACAAGAGAGACCAAAAGATACCATTCAAAAAACACTCTCCGAAAGGATAGCCCATGGACAGTCAAAGAGTCTTCTTGGGTACAGCATCACTCACAGGAGCAGAGAGCATAGCAAGTCTTTAAAACTAACAAGAGCCGGAAAGCTAACTAAAATGACGAAAGGAAAGAGCTCTCCTCCAAAGAAATTCCAAGAAGAATTGACAGCTAATGAACTGCTCAAAACAGACATAAACAGCATAACTGAACAAGATTTTAGAACAATAATCATAAAATTAATAGCTGGGCTTGAAAAATGCATAGAGGACATCAAAGAAACTATGGCTAAAAACAACATGGAGAATAAAAATAGGCATGATGAATTTAAAAGTGTGATAAATGAGGTACATAGTAAATTAGAGGCCTCCAATGCACGGATTGAAGAGGCAGAAAAGAGAATAAGTGACTTAGAAGACACCATTATACAAAAAGAGGAAGCAGAGAAAAAAGAGACAAACTGATCCAGGAACATGAAAGAAGAGTTCAAGAGCTCAGCGATACGGTCAAATGCAACAATATCTGTATCATAGGAATCCCAGAAGAAGAGAGAGGGAAATGTGCTAAAGCGGTCCTGGAACAAATTATAGCAGAGAACTTTCCCAACCTGGGGCAGGAAGTAAACATTGAAATACAGGAGGCTCAGAGGACTCCCCTCAGACGTAATTTGAATTCATCTTCTGCATGACATATCATAGTCAAAATGGCAAAATATAAAAACAAAGAGAGAATTTTGAGAGCAGCTAGGGAGAAAAGGGCCTAACATGAAAAGGGACACCTATCAGAGTGGTGACAGACCTATCTACTGAAACGTGGCAGGCCAGAAAGGAATGGCAGGAGATCTTCAATGTGATGAACAGAAAAAATATGCAGCCAAGAGCCCGCTATCCAGCAAGCCTGTCATTCAAAATAGAAGGAGAGATAAAAACCTTCCCAAATAAACAGAAATTGAAAGAATTTGTCACCACTAAGCCATCCCTACAAGAAATCCTGAGAGGGACGCTCTGAAGGAAATGTTGCAAGGAACAAAGATACCAGAGACACCACCACAAACATGAACCCCACAAAAGACACAAAGACTCTAAACCCACATATTTCAATAATGACGCTGGATGTAAATGGGCTGAATGTTCCAATCAAAAGACATAGGGTAGCAGAATGGATAAAAAACCAAAATCCATCTATATGCTGTCTACATGAAACTCATCTTAGACTGGAAGATACCTTCAGATTAAAAGTAAGGGGATGGAGAAAAATATATCATGCTATTGGAAATCAAAACAAAGCTGGAGTAGCTATACTTATATCAGACAAACTGGACATTAAATTAAAGACGAAAGCAAGAGATGAAGAAGGGCATTACATAATAATTACAGGGTCTATCCATCAGGAAGAACTAACAATCACAAATGTCTATGCACCAAACATGGAGGCACCTAAATATTTAAAACAATTAATCACAAACAGAAACAAGCTTATAGACAAGAATGGGCTAATAGCAGGGGACTTTAATACTCTGCTTACAGCAATGGATAGGTCAACCAGACAGAAAATCACTAAAGAAATAATGGACATGAAAGACACATTGGACCACATGGATCTGACAGATATATTTAGAACTCTACATCCTGAGGCCAGGGAATTTACTATCTTCTCAAGTGTGCATGGCACATTCTCCAAGATAGATCACATACTGGGACATAAAGCAGCCCTCAATAAATATAAAAGAATTGAGATCATACCATGCGCACTCTCAGATCATAATGTTTTGAAACTTGAAATCAATCACAGGAAGAATTCTGGAAAACCTCCAAAAACATGGAGGTTAAAGAACACCCTACTAAAGAATGAATGGGCCAATCATGCAATTAGAGAGGAAATTAAAAAATATATGGAAACAAATGAAAATGAAACCACAACAATCCAAAATCTATGGGATGCGGCAAAGGCAGTCCTAAGAGGAAAGTACATTGCTCTCCAGGCCTATTTCAAGAGATTAGGAAAAGCGCAAGTCCAAAATCTAACAGCTCACCTAAAGGAACTAGAGGCAGAGCAACAAGAATGCCCTAAACCCCATAGAAGAAGAGAAATAGTAAAAATCAGAGCAGAAATAAACAACATAGAGACCAAAGAAACAATTGAACAGATCAATGAAACCAAGAGTTGGTTTTTTGAAAAAATAAACAAAATTGACAAACCTCTAGCCAGGCTTCTCAAAAAGAAAAGAGAGAGCACCCAAATAGACAAAATCATGAATGAAAATGGACTTATTACAACCAACCACTCAGAAATACAAGCAATTATCAGGGAATACTATGAAAAATTATATGCCAACAAATTGGACAACTTAGAAGAAATGGACAGATTGCTAAACACACACTCACTACCAAAATTCACACGGGAAGAGATAGGAAATCTGAAGAGACCCATAACTAGTGAAGAAATTGAATCAGTAATCAAAAATCTTCCAACAAATAAGAGTCCTGAACCTGATGGATTCCCTGAGGAATTCTACCAGACGTTTAAGACAGAATTAATACCAATTTTTATCAAGCTATTCCAAAAAATAGAAATCGAAGGAAAACTCCCGGACTCATTTTATGAAGCCAGCGTCACTCTGATTCCCAAACCAGACAGAGATCCAGCAAAAAAGAGAACTACAGGCCAATATCCTTGATGAATGCGATGCAAAAATCCTCAACAAGATACTTGCAAATGGAATCCAACAGCACATAAAAAGAATTATCCATCAAGATCAAGTGGGATTCATTCCTGGGTTACAGGGCTGGTTCAACATTCGCAAATCAATCAATGTGATACATGACATCAATAAAAGAAATGATAAAAACACGACAGGGATGTCCACTCTCACCACTGCTGTTTAACATAGTGCTGGAAGTCCTAGCATCAGCAGTCAGACAACAAAAGGAAATCAAAGGCATCAGAATTACAAAGAAGAAGTCAAAATTTCACTTTTTGCAGACAACATGATACTCTACAGAGAAAACCCAATAGACTCTACCAGAAGCCTACTAGAACTGATCTAAGAATTCATCAAAGTTTCAGGGTACAAAATCAACGTAGAGAAATCAGTTGCATTCTTATACACCAATAATGAAGCAACAGAAAGAGAAATCAAGAAGCTGATCCCATTCACAATTGCACAAAAAACCATAAAATACCTAGGAATAAACCTAACCAAGGATACGAGAGATCTGTATGATGAAAACTATAGAAAACTTATGAAGGAAATTGAAGAAGACACAAAGAAATGGAAAAACATTCCATGCTCATGGATTGGAAGAATAAATATAGTTAAAATGTCATTACTACCCAAAGCAATCAATGCAATCCCAATCAAAATTGCACCAGCATATTTCTCAAAAACTAGAACAAACTATCCTAGAATTTGTATGGAACCACAAAAGACCCCGAAAAGCCATATTAGTATTGAAGAAGAAAACCAAAACAGGAGGCATCACAATCCCAGACTTTAGCCCCCACTACAAAGCTGTCATCATCAAGACAGTATGGTATTGGCACAAAAATAGACACATAGACCAATGGAATAGAATTGAGAACTCAGAGCTGGACCCAAAGGTATACAGCCAACTAATCGTTGGCAAAGCAGGAAAGAATATCCAATGGAAACAAGACAGCCTCTTTAACAGATGGTGTTGGGAGCACTGGACAGCAACATCCAGAAGAATGAAACTAGATCAATTTCTCACACCATACACAAAAATAAACTCAAAACGGATAAAGGGCCTGAACATGAGACAGGAAACCATCAAAACCCTAGAGGAGAAAACAGGAAACAACCTCCTTGACCTCCATCGCAGCAACTTCTTACTTGACACATCCCCAAAAGCAAGGGAATTAAGAGCAAAAATAAATTATTGGGACCTCATCAAGATTAAAAGCTTCTGCACGGCAAAGGAAACAATCCACAAAACTAATAGGCAACCAACGGAATGGGAAAAGATAGTTGCAAATGACATATCAGATAAAGGGTTAATATCCAAAATCTATAAGGAACTCACCAAATTCCACACCCGAAAAACTAACAACCCAGTAAAGAAATGGGCAGAAGATGAACAGACACTTCTCCAAAGAGGACATCCAGATGGCCAACAGACACATGACACGATGCTCAGCGTCCCTCCTCATCAGGGAAATACAAATCAAAACCACACTGAGATACCACCTCACACCAGTCAGGGGGGCTAAAATGAGCAAATCAGAGGACTCTAGATGCTGGCGAGGATGTGGAGAAACGGGCACCCTCCTACACTGTTGGTGGGAATGTAAACTGGTACAGCCCCTCTGGAAAACAGTGTGGAGGTTCCTCAGGAAACTAACAATAGAATTCCCCTATGACCCAGCAATAGCACTGCTAGGAATTTACCCAAGGGACACAGGAGTGCTGATGCATAGGGGCACATAGACCCCAATGTTCACAGCAGCACTCTCCACAATAGCCAAAACATGGAAAGAGCCTAAGTGTCCATCAACGGACGAATGGAGCAAGAAGATGTGGTTTATCGGGGCGCCTGGGTGGCTTAGTCGGTTAAGCGTCCGACTTTCGCTTAGGTCATGATCTCTCGGTTCGTGGGTTCGAGCCCGGTGTCGGGCTCTGTGCTGACTGCCGGCTCAGAGCCTGGAGCCGGTTTCAGTCTGTGACTCCCTCTCTCTCTGACCCTCCCCTGCTCACCCTGTCTCTCTCTCTCTCCTAGAAATAAGTAAAAATATTAAAAAAAAAAAAAGAAGATGTGGTTTATCTATACGATGGAATACTACAAGGCAATGAGAAAGAATGAAATCTGGCCATGGGTAGCAACATGGATGGACCTTGAGGGTGTTATGCTGAGCGAAATAAGTCAGGCAGAGAAGGACAGATACCGTATGTTTGCACATATAGAAGGATTAGGAGGAACTTAACGGAGGACCGTGGGGGGAAGAAGGAGGGAAATGGTGGGGAGGGGGAGGGAGGCAAACCACGACAGACTCTTGAATGCCGAGAACACACTGAAGGATGCTGGAGGTGGGGGAGGGGGGTGATGGGCATGGAGGAGGGCACTTGTGGGGATGAGCACTGGCTATGATATGGAAACCAACTTGACAATAAACTATTTGTAAAAAAAATAAAGAAAAAAATTAATAAAATAGTACCGTTAATGCACGGTAAGAGAGCCATAATCCGTGTCTTTTAGTTTTGTAAATTTCAAGAAACTTAAATATCTGTTTGTTTTGGAAGAGAAAGACAGGGCCAGTGTGGGGAAAGGCTGGAAGAGAACCCAAGCAGGCTCCGGGTTCTTACTGAGATTTGATCTGGGCTCCAACTCCCAACTGTGCGATCCCAACCGGAGCCCCAACTGAGAGTGGGAGGAATGGACCCAGGAGAACCACTATCCAACCGCAGTCCCGAATCCAAAAATTCTTTTTTCAGTTTCAAGAAGTGTTTTTAAAAAGTAAAGTTCAGGGGCACCCGGGTGGCTTAGTCGGTTAAGAGTCTGACTTTTGCTTAGGTCATGATGTCGCAGGTCGTGGGTTCGAGCCCCACGTCGGGCTCTGTGCTGACTGCCAGCTCAGAGCCTGGAGCCTGTTTCACAGTCTGTGTCTCCCTCTCTCTCTGACCCTCCCCTGCTCATGCGGTCTCTCTCTCTCCTAGAAATAAAAAAAAATTAAATTAAACTAAAAAAAAAAAAAAAAGTAAAGTTCACCCAGAGTAAAACAGCCGAAAAATGACTTAAGGGACTTGTCCCAGACGATTGCAGGGCAGAAATGCAGAGATCGTGGGGGCGCCCAGGTGGCTCAGTCGTTGAGCGGTGGACTTTGGCTCAGGTCATGATCTTGCCTGTCCTGGGTCTGAGTCCTCGGTCAGGCCCTGCGCTGAGAGCTCGGAGCCTGGAACCTGCTTCGCATTCTGTGTCTCCCTGTCTCTCTGCCCCTACCAGACCTCGTAGGTCTCGTAAATTCACTATGACTGGGATAATTCTGCAATTTATATCATAAAAGGCCTCTCTTTGTAAGAAACTCCTTTTCTCTAACATATAGCTGTAGAACCTTTAAATAAAGACACCAAAACTGTCAGGACAGAGATGCCTGCCTGGTGATCAGAAAGAATCTCAGGGCTCTCTCGCTCTCTCTCTCGCTGACCCCGTCCATCCTTCAGGGAACCCTGGACATGACAGAGCCGGGTTGGCCTCCGACAGTTTAAAAAAAAATTTTTTTTTAAGTTTATTTATTATGAGGACAGAGCACAAGGAGGGGAGGGGCAGAGAGAGAGGGAGAGACAGAATCCCAAGCAGGCTCTGCACCATGGGCTCAGAGCCTAATGCGGGGCTTGAACTCATGAACTGTGAGAAAATGACCTGAGCCAACGTCAAGAGTCAGACGCATAAATGACTGCGCCACCGGGCACAGATCTCTTTGGAGATTTTTACTAAGGGCAGTAGATGCCAGCCACCAGCATACCTTCCCCAGGTTCCTTCACGCACGGCGTCCCCTCAGCCTGGCAAGGCCTCCTCCTACGGGAACACACTCTTCATGGAGCACTGCTCACTGAACACACGTTTACCCCACATCTGCCGGGCACCATTGCTACAGTGGCAAGCACTGGAATTTACCCAGGGGCGCCAAGGACTCATTGCTAGTAAACTGGGAGCCAGAGAGGTAACAAGCATTGTTTAGGCCAGGCAAAGGGCAGCAGTCAGGGAGGAACTCCCTGTGCAAAGGCCCTGAGGTGGTCAGTTTGAGGCACTCCGATCCGTCCACCTGAGTTCAAGATGATGACACTGGCCATCCTGCCAAACTCTGCCCTGCCCACCCCAGCATCCTTCCTGGGCTGACTTTGTAGTTGGGGACCTTGAGTGTGAATGCTGCTGTGTCCCTGCTCATAGCTGTGTGACCTGGGGCCGTGGCTTCTGCTCATGATGCCTCAGGTCCCTTCTCTGTGAAGTGGGAGAGAGGCTGTGCAAGTAATGGGCTTTGCAGAAGCCTAGGTGAGTAGTTAACGTACCCCAGAGGGGACTGTGTTCAGTAGTCAATGTGCACAGCTATCTTCTATCATTGTGGTCGTTAGCACCCATTCTGTTCGAAGCCCATAAGACTTTTGGAGGCAATACTGGCTGGTGGGTGAAGTGACGGACTGTGCCCTGTGCCGTTAAATTTGGGAGCCAGGTTAAGTGTCGGCTCCTCCACTTGCCTGCTGTGTGACCTTGGGGGCGTCACTCAACCTCTCTGAGCTGCATTTTCCTCCTCCATAGCATGGGGAGGATGATTCTAAAAGAGCCTCCTCATATGCACTTGCACACATTGGCCTATATGCGAAGACTATGTCCCTAAAATATTCTCCTTGGTTGGTCCAGGGGAGTGCCGTAGACAGGGATGGAAGGGGGAGAGTGGCGGCACAGGGCACAGTGTGGACGTGCTCTTTCACACCTCTGGACAGTTCGGTTTGCTCCAGCGAGCGTGTGTTCCTTCTGCAATTAGAACAGAGAAGCCCCAGAAAGCGGAGACATTCGATGGAGTCAAAGTACCGCCTGCCTCCTGGGACATCACGAGGCTTAAATGAGTCAGTGGGCGTATAGTGACTGGAGTGGGGCCTGGTCTGCGGGACTGGCTGAGCGGATGTTAGTTGTCGCAATGGTAATAATAATAAAGTAAAATTAAAAAACAATGATTATTACTGGAATGATTTCTTTTCAAGTGATTTTGCAACATCACGAACATTAGTCATGTAACTTCAAAAGTGGGGGGTGTGGGGTGCTGAGGATCCCATTCTAGAGAGGAAGGGGAGAAGCCCCAAGGTGGCCCTGGGCAGGGTGCCAGCCCGCATCTTCTAGTCGAATGCTGTCAGCCCTGGGGGCTCCGGAGTGCCAGGGTGGGGAGGGCAGATGTGTCCCTTCAGTCTGGGATGCCCTTGACAGTCTGAGAAGGCTTCAGGGGCACTGAGGGGATGAAGGCGTGGAGCCCGAGTCAGGGCCAAGCAGTGGAGCCTGCGTGTGTGACATGGCCCTTCTTCCAGCCCTGACAGGTTTGAAGGCACCTGAGACAGGTCCCTGAGATGGCCAAGGGATGGGAGGGGAGGTGCTCTTGTGAGCCTGGGGGGCTTCTTCCTTTCTGCAGGCTGGGACTCCCCCTCCCCCAGCACTGGCCCAGGGAGAAGCAGGAGGATTTAGTTTTATTTTTAAAATAAAGAGGAATTTCAAAGAGTCCAGTGAGCACATCCCAGAATGGGTCTCAGTAGATGTCATTTGCATAACAAGTGTGGAAATCACCAGTCTTGGGGAGGAAAAGGCAAATAAGGATGAGCAGAGCCTGTTGTCTAAGCAGAGGCTTTGAGTAGCTATTGCAAGTCTGTGACAAGCCCCCAAGGGTTTGGGGGGGAGAAGGAAGTGGGAAACAGCCCAGGGTGTGGCTGGGGATTGGAGTGAATCCACACCTTGTGGGCCTAGAGGTTAGAATTTATAGATTTCTGGGTGGGTGCCCCTCTTTCAAATAAAGAGCCTGGAATGATGTGTCAGATCTAAGAAGGGCCACACAAGTGAGCGCCCTGAGGCTGCAGCCTCTGTGGCTCCAGAGGAAACCTGCCTGTGGTGGTGCTTCCCACCAGGGGGTTGTAGCAGGAAGCCCTTTGTCCCCAGGGCTGCTGTGCCTCAGTAGCCTGTGTGACCTTGACCCTGCCACCTGTCCTCCCTGGATGGACTCATTTGAAGGACCTGTTCCTGCATAAGAAAGAGAGGGCAGCAAAGCTGGGATTTCTCCTTGGGGAGAGAGAAACAGCACAAGGCTTTGGAAAGACTCCAAACAGGCTGCTGCTGGCTGTTTAAATGCTGTTTTAATTCCTGCACCCATGAAGCTACTCTAGCTGCCTGCTGGGGTCTCCTTTAGTCTTGTTTCAAAGCTAACTTCATATGTACAAAGTTGCAAATAGTGTGGTAAAGCCTCCTGTTGGACTAGAGCAGACCTTCCTCTCCGTGGACTGCAAGTCGTCTCCCCCCACCCCCCCACCCGCCATGACCCACACTCTTCTGGCCTGTGAGTGTGATTTCTGCATGCACACTCTTCGGGTTCCTCTTTCTGGGGTCCTCTTCCCTCCATAGTTTATGCTGAACACACTGACAGGCAGAAACATCAGTGCTCAAGCACCATCCAGATCCAGTGAGCGTCAGGTCCGGGTGGACCCAGGGACCCACATTGTGTCATCAGGAGTTATTGTCGCTCTCTGCCTTCCATGTCGGCCTCCGTGTCTAGTCAGTTTGTTGCAGGGAGCAGCCCCGACAGCTCCCCAAGGGAAGAGAGCGTCTCCTTCATAACAGTTCAGTTGCAGGGCCTGGCATGGGTTTGCCAGGCCAGGTCACATGTCCAGCCTCGATCCGGTGACTGAAACAAAGGGCATGAAATCCACTGATTGACGAGATCTAGGTTACGTGCTCACCTTTCGGTTCTGTAGAGAGTTAACATTCTCCAAATTATATAGACTCAGAAAAGCTGACGGGGCAAGATCTTCAAAGGAAAAAAGATGGATTATTGGCATAAGATGAAGAAACAGAGGGCAGGAGGCAGGAAGGAAAAATAGTCACTAATGTCTACTGTCCTGTCCAAGACAGTGGAACATCCTGGGATCTGAAGGGATAAGTTCACCCCACAACTGTTAGAAAGCCCAACTCTAAACGCCTAAGAGCCACGCATAACCCCAGGTGTCCTTGAGCCTGGAGTTAAGAACCAGATGACAGGAAGAGTTGGAAACAAGCTTAGGCCTTCCTGCTGGGGCTGCTGCCTCCGGGGCTCAGGGATGTGCAAGGACACTGGTGCCCAGAGGGGATGTCAGTAGGGAACATGGACAGTGGTAAGACACAGCGTGCAGGTGGTCATGAGGATGAGAATTCCGGAGGGTGTATCCTTCGAGTTTCTTAGAAATAAGGCATTTTTTTTTTGAGTCAGAGAGAGAGGAGAGTGTGAGCAAGAGAGGGGCAGAGGGAGAGAGAGAGAGAAAAATCTTAAAGCAGGCTCCATGCTGAGCACAGAGCCTGATGTAGGGCTTGATTTCATAATCACCAGATCATGACCTGAGTTGAAATTAAGAGTTCGATGCTAACTGACCAAGACAGCCAGGTGTCCCAGAAACACAGCATCTTTTTTTTTTTTAATTTCTTTTTAAATGTTTTATTTACTTCTGAGAGAGCGAGCGAGAGAGAGACAGTACTAGCAGGGGAGGGTCACAGAGAGAGGGAGTCACAGACTGAAACAGGCTCCAGGCTCTGAGCTGGCAGTCAGCACAGAGCCCGACGCGGGGCTCGAACCCACAACCGCGAGATCATGACCCAAGCGAAAGTCGGACGCTTAACCGACTAAGCCACCCAGGCGCCCCTCGATCTTTTTTTAAATGTTTATTTATTTTTGAGAGACAGAGTGTGAGTGGGAGAGAGGCAGAGAGAGAAGGAGACACAGGACATGTGCAGGCTCCAGGCTCTGAGCTGTCGGCGCCCTGTCTCTGCGGGTCCCAGCGCATCCGCGGGGCGGGGCAGTCGGCGGCGGCGGCGGCGGCGCGGAGAGCGCATGCGCGGAAGCGCGGGGAGGCGGGGGGGCGGGCGCCGGCGGAGCCGGGAGCCCAGGCGGGGCCTCGCCAGCCCTGCGCCGTCGTATCCCCGGCAGAGCGCGGCAATTCCCCGCGCCGCCGTCCACCGCATCGTCCACGCCGCGCAGCCATGGCCGCCCCGCCGCCCGCGGGCATGAGGCGGGGACCCTGGCCGGCACCGCCGAGCTCCCGGCAAGGCGGCCAAGTAAGTACCCGCAGCAGCCCACCCGGATCGTCTCGGCGCAGCAGGAGCTGCTGGCGCGCCGGCGGCGGCGCATGGAGCGGCCGGAACGCCAGGGGGCGCAGCTGAGCCGCGAGGACGCCGTCCCGCTGTAGCCGCACCGGGGACGCCAGGACTGGAGCGCTCGCCGCCCGCCCCCCGACCCGTCCCCGCAGCCGCTGAGCGTCACCCCGGAGGTCGGCTGCCACTGCGACAGGTAAGCGGGCGCAGGGTCGGGGGGCGGGCGTGTGGAGGGCGCACGAACTTCTTGGGGTCCAGCTCCCCTCGGGTTGGGCGGAGAGTTGGGCGGAGGCGGGGAGGCTACTCGAGTAGAGGGCGCGCCTGGGGACCCCCGACAGGTGGCTGGACCTCGGGCAGGGCCCGGGCTCCCTAGGAAAAGGGTCCTGGGGCGCTGCCTGAAACAGACCCCTTCCTCCCCACGTGTGAGCTGGCGGGCGGCCCGTGCTCCAGGCTGAATGGAAGAGCCCTCCACCGGGGGCTGCGCCTCTGGGGCCTGGGGGCTGCGCCCTCCCCGGCCACGCCGCAGGCTGAGCGAGACCCACGCTGGGGCCTCGGGTATTTTCCACGGTGGAGGCGCCGTCTCGGGCAGTGGCCTACGTGTGGTCTCGGGCGCACGGGGAGGTCGAGGGCCGTGGGGTTGGGATGCAGCGCGGTCACTGCTCATGTCCCGTTTGCCACGTGCGGTTTGAGAATGAAAATTGCGACGTGATGCGCGCGCAAGCCTGGGGTTGGAGACGGGCCCTGTCCCGAAGAGCTGGGCGGGTTTCCTCATCTGGAAAGGGGGCCACCGATCGAGACCGGGGCTGCCCCCGTGGGACAGAGCCAGGGGGTCCAGCAGGGTTGGAGCGGTCCACAGCCACTGCCGCCTGGGAACCTGGGGGAGGAACGGTATAAGGGGCCTTAGAGGCGAGAAGAAGGTGAGGATGGGGTGTCTGAGCCGCACAGCTGCCCCCAGTATCTGCTTTCCCTCTTGTTCTTT
>JAESUZ010005312.1:0-132534 GCA_017311185.1 Proteles cristata cristata
TCCTTTCTTTCTCTCTTTCTTTCTTTCTTCCTTTCTTTCTTTCTCTTTCTTTCTCTCTCTCTTTCTTTCTTTCTCTCTTTCTTTCTTCCTTCCTTCCTTTCTTTCTTTCTCTCTCTCTCTCTTTCTTTCTTTCTTCCTTCCTTTCTTCCTTCCTTTCTTTCTTTCTCTTCCTTCCTTCCTTCCTTCCTTCCTTTCTTTTCTTCCTTTCTTTCCTTCTCTTTCTTCCTTCCTTCCTTTCTTTTTTCTTCCTTTCTTTCCTTCTCTTTCTTCCTTCCTTCCTTTCTTTTTCTTCCTTTCTTTCCTTCTCTTTCTTCCTTCCTTCCTTTCTTTCCTTCTTTCTTTCCTTCTTCTTGCTTCCTTCCTTTCCCTGAATGAAATCTTGAGTCCCAGGGGCCCCACGACTGTCAGCAGGACTGGTAGGGGCGGAGGTCGCCGTGCAGCAGGGAGGGTGGGCCCCGGGAGGCCCAGTGGAGACGAGGGAGGGGCAGGAGGCTGCAGAGCCACGTGCCTGCGGTTTGTCCACTGTTCCCTCCTCCGCTGTCCCTCCCGCTCACTGCCCTCTCCTCGCCCGTGGGAGGAAGGCCGCCCGCAAGCGCGCCCCTGCTGGCTGCGCACCTGGCACGCAGGCGGGAAGGGAGTGAGCTCGGCCCTGAGCGCTGGGCCCGCAACAGAGGGCGTCATCTCCTGGGGGCGCACTGAGAGTTTCCGAGAAGGGGATTGACAGGCAAAAAGTTCTGGGTTTAGAAAGCTTACTCCGGGGCGCCTGGGGGGCTCAGTCGGTGAAGCATCCAGCTTCGGCTCAGGTTGTGATCTCAGGGTTCGTGGGTTCGAGACCCCGTCGGGACCCGCGCTGACAGCATGGAGCCTGCTTGGCATTTTCTGTTTCCCTCTCTCTGTGCCCCTCCCCACTCACGTGTGCTCACTCGCTCGCTCGCGCGCTCTCTCAAAATGAAATAAACATGGAACAGATATAAAAGGCTTCCTCTGGCGGCTACACTCATGACTCGTGACGTGGAGGAAAGGCGAAGGGCTGGAGGAAAGGAGGAGGGGCTGTAAGCAGCTGCCGGGGGCGCCCGGCCTCCCGGCCACGACGGCGAAGCTGCCGGGGGCCAGCAGTGAGGACAGGGCTGGGCGTGGACCTCCTGCTGAGGTCGGGGCCTCGGAGGGTCGCGGAGGGCGGGGCCCGGGCGACACGGAGCGAACGGACACAGAAGTGTCAGAGGCTGTGTTGATGGACTAGGTTGTGGGTGTAAACTCACAACCCAGGGAGTGCAAAGCTGCAAAGGGCCGTAGGAATCATCTAGACTGCTGGCTTTTGCGCATGCTCCTGGCCCACTACCCGCCCGGGACCTCAGGCCTGGAAAGGGGTTATAGGGGAAAAGCTGAGCTGGCGAGGTCTGCTCCCTGCCCGCCTCCCCCACTGACACCACCCCACTCAAAACACACCCTGACTTCATTCATTTCAATAAAGGACTCAGTGAATACAGAAAACAATGGAAAACCGCTGCAAGGTATAAAGATGCAGACAGAACAGCCCTTTCCTCCACCACGGCTGGGTTGGGATTGTTCTAGAACAGCCGAGTAGGTGTGTCCGTGGTCATTTGGAAGCCTGGGGCCCAGTATTCTTGCCCATTTCTCTGACAATCAGTGTGTGGGCTGCGTGCACCCTTCACGCTCGGAGCTGACAGGATGCAGGTGCACTGGGTGCTTCCTAAGAAAAGGAGGATCAATAGAAACCACGCCTGAAGACGTGAGGGAGAACGGAGATGAGCAAAGGAACACGAGACTTAGGCAGAGGGAAGGAGACACTGGAGGTATGGGAGGTGCTTTAGCTCCTTTGTCCCAAATCATTTCATTTTTCTGTCCTCTCCATTTTCTGTTTCCATCCATGACTTTGCAGAAACTGAACGGGGGGCCAAGCATAATGGCCCCACATCAACCTTACTCCTACATTGAAACCTGCAGATGCAACAGGCAAACCCCAGCAGAAGGCGGCCTGACACACCTGAGTGAGCCCCACCCCCACCTGATACACCTGAGTGAACCTAACACACCTGAGTGAATCTGACACACCTGAGTGAATCCCGCCCCTACCTGATACACCTGAGTGAGCCCCACCCCCACCTGACATGCCTGAATGAGGCCCAGCCCCCACCTGACACACTTGAGTGAGCCTGACACACCTGAGTGAGCCCCCCCACCTGATACACCTGAGTGAGCCTGACACACCTGAATGAGCCCTGCCCCCACCTGACACACCTGAGTGAGCCTGACACACCTGAATGAGCCCTGCCCCCACCTGACACACCGAGGTGAGCCCCAGCCCCACCCCTGCCCAAGGTCCTTGGTGTCTCCAAGACCCAGGATGCAGAGACCTTTCTCGAAGGAGCCACAGCAAAGGCTTCACATTAATTTGCTGTTTGACATTGAAACTAATAACTTCTGTTTTTAATTATGACGGTTTGCTGAGCTCTGAAAAGCCCTGGCTGTGATTTAGCTGCTGTAAAAACGCAGAAGTAAACAGCCCCCATTCAGTTGCCTGAGAGCAAATTATGAAATCACTGTCGGTGTTTACAAAGGAGATCACCTCGGTCAAGTATCATAATGAGGACAAGACAACTCCAGAGCAGCCACTTAACTTCAGCTCCTCCCCACCTGATGGCCCCCACTCTAAAGCTGTTCCAGGTGCCAAGAGGTCTCTGGCAGCAGAACAAAGGGGCTGCTCCGGAGAGGGGCTCCCACCCCCTCGGTTACGCAGCCCTCCACACTCACAGACAGGCAACTGCTCATGTAATGGCCTCGTCCATCATCCGGGCTTGATTATTACACCCATTACCCAAGCAATTAAGAGCAAGTCGGAGCTGGTCACAGAGCCTGAGAAATGTAAACTTTCATGAACAAGAGAGAGGCCCAGTGGCTTCAGAAATGGAAGTTCATTTCGATAATACATGATAATATTGCCTGCCTCCCGCCTGGGGATGGTCAGTGGGATCTGCTTCTGACACACTCGATCGGGAGGCCCAAACGAGGTCTCCAATGGGCCACAGACCAGCGCAGGGCCGAGGAGGGCAGCACACAGACTGCTTCCAGCAGCGCCCCGTGGCCGCTTGGCCTCTTCCAGTTCCGGAGGAAAAGGAAAAGCAGGGATCAGACCTCAAAACAAGAGACCAACAGAGAATAAGCAAAATGATTTAAGAAGTCCAGTGCCGGAGGAACGCTCAAAGCCAAGCTTACCCCTTTCCCCTCAATCTCTGGAGCCCCTTCTGCAGACCGGCTCCCTCAGGAGCTCACCTGGCCGGACCGCGACTCACTCACGGGTTTCCCTCCCAGGGATCAGAGCTGCCTCTTGTCCTTTCCGAGGCCCCGGGAGCTCAAGGACGTCCGGACTCTGCATTGCCGCCATGGCCTCTCCTGTTCTGGAGTCTCCCAGCCAGACCCCAGAAGCCGGACCCACTCCTCCCCACCTCCTCCACCCCCAGGGACTCCGCTATGGACCAAATTGTGCTCCCCGCATCCATATGTTGATGTCCTGGCCCCCAGTTCCTCCGAATGTGACTCCATTTGGAGACAGGTCCTCAGGAAGGTGAGTAAGGTAGACTGATGCCATTGGGCTGGGGCCCCAGTGCCATACAACGAGCCTCCTTATAAGAAGAGGAGACATGGACAGTCAAGGACCAGACACCAGGGATGTGCTCAGAGAGGAAAGGTCATGTGAGCAGCAGCAACAGGTAGAGGTCTACAAGCCAAGGGGAGGCCTCAAGAGAAACCAACCCCACCCCCACTTTGATCCCGGACACCCGGCCTCCGGACTGGGAGAAAGCACATTTCTGTGGGGCCAGCTGTTGGGCTGTGGTGCATTGTTATGGCAGCCCCAGCTGCCAATGGATTCCTCCTCCTCTCCCAGCTTCTAGCTTCCTACCCTCCCACCTCCCCCCTACACCCCACTTCCCACCCGTTCCCACTCCCCACAGCCTCTTCCTCTCCAAAGCCTGCCTACACCCCATGGATCTTTCCAGAACACGGTGAAGGTGCTATCCACTTCACCACTGAACTACAGAAAGCCTGTGAGTCCCTTGGCATCTGATTCTTGCCTCCCTGACCAAATGTTACGTTCCTTATAACCTGAAGCCAAGTGTCCCATATCCTCTGCAGAAGACACAAAGTTCAAGGAGTCATGAAGTCAGTAGCCTGGAGAGTTTAGCCTGTGTGGACACCTGACCCGTTATAACAAACTCAAGTATATCTATAGTAGTACTCATTTTTTGGTTATTTTTTAATGTTTATTTATTTTTAAGAGAGAGAGAGATAGAGCGTGAGCAGGGGAGGGGCAGAGAGAGAGGGAGACATAGAATCTGAAGCAGCTCCAGGCTCTAAGCTGTCAGCACAGAGCCCAACGCAGGGCTCGAACCACAAACCATGAGATCGTGACCTGAGCTGAAGTCGGACGCTTAACCGACCGAGGACCCCAGGCGCCCACAGTAGTAGTACTCTTAGTGCAGCGTTTCTCTTGCTAGTGAGTATCTCCCTTCCAAGTGCCTCGCGTGTACTGATCAATCTGTCCTCACCAGGAGTCCATGAGACACCCGCCACTATGACAACCTGTCACAGACAGGGCCTAGAAGGAACGGGGAAGATAGCACTTTGTCCCTTCTGGGTCACAGAGACCCAGCAGTGGAGACCCGCCCAAACGGTGAGCTGCCCCAGGCCCGCTGCCCCTAAAGCAGGTAATGTTCCAGCCATCTAGAATGGAATGATGTCCCTTCATCTGTTTTCCACATATTTCCACAGTTAGAAATTCTATCCTTTTTTTCCCTGACCTTATTTTTATTTTTATTTTTTTTAGTATTTTTATTTATTTCTAGGAAAGAGAGAGACAGAGACAGCATGAGCAGGGGAGGGTCAGAGAGAGGGAGATACAGACTCTGAAATTGGCTCCAGGCTCTGAGCTGGCAGTCAGCACAGAGCCCGATGCGGGGCTCGAACCCACGAACCGCAAGATCATGACCTAAGGGAAAGTCGGACACTTAACCGACTAAGCCACCCAGGCGCCCCATCCCTGACCTTATTTTTAAATAAAAGTTGAGAATGTTAATGTTATAATAGCTCATGTATGATGGGTAGATAAAATATCATGACAGAGGTGGATAAATCAGATAGTCAATCAGATAAAGATCGGAGTGCCAAATCAAAGGCATCTCTCAGCCAGAGTAAGAACAAATGGATAACCGGCGACAAAGGATAAGAGAATTAGAAAGACAGTCTAGGAGGTCAAATATGCAAATAATAGGAGTTTCCAGACAGAACAATCAAAGCCAAGGGGAGGAAATTATCTCAAAAACCATTCTAGAAATTGTCCCAGGGGCACCTGGGGGCTTAGTCAGTTAGGTGACCAACTTCGGCTCAGATGGTGATCTCGCAGTCCACGGGTTTGAGCCCCACATCGGGCTCTGTGCTGACAGCTCACAGCCTGGAGCTGCTTCAGATTCTGTGCCTCCCTCTCTCTCTGCCCCTCCCCTGCTCGCACTCTGTCTCTCTTTCTCTCTTAGAAATGAATAAACATTTAAAAAAGAGTAATAATAAAATTAAAAATAACAAAATAAAATAAATACCATTCTTAAAGAAAATGTAGATTAAAACTTACACAATGGACTGATACCAGTCTTTTAGCTCTGCATAAAGCAATGTCGATTTGTAGGCGCAGTATTCTGGCGGTGATCACCAGACAGATCTACGGCCCATTCAGAAGCCGATTGTAATTAAGCCTCACTAAATTCTAAGTCCAGTTAAACAGTGTCGGACCACGACAGATAATGACAGCAGTGGACAGAACACATCCCTGGAGTCCCAAAGCTGACAGGGCCCTGAGGCCACACCTGTCGGGTTCCCACACCCTGAACAAAGAGGAATCTTCCACCAAACAACAGGTTACATTCTTGTAAGTAAATTTCATCATCTTGGCTTATGAATCTTGTGATATTTTATGAAGGACATATTATGTAATACAATCTGGAGCCAAAGTAATGCTCTTGCATCCATAAGAAACACGAAAGAAAAACAATGAAAGCCCGTATCGCCCAGATTGTAAATAAAGTCATGAGCGAGTTTTGAGAAAATACCAGCAAACTGGGGGTTAACGAAAAAAAGCTATTAGAAAATTTGACCGTGGGGTTTCAGGAGCTGCAATGCAGTTTGTGATCCCTTAGATGACTGTAATCATTGTTCAGAAAAGAGGAAGCTTCTGGGTCTCAATTGTACCGTGATTGCGAAGTGCCCCTTTGGTCACCAGGGGCTCCCCTTGGGAGTGAGGATCGCAAGACCCACAAGAAATGCCTCCCTCCCCTGGCTGTGGGCTCCTGGCAAGGTGTGGGCGGGGCTGCAGGGGAGGCTGAGGCCGGCCAGATGGACGAGGGGCTGGGGAGAGAGAAGAGCGAGCCCATTTCTCCCCTGTAGGAGCTACTGCCTCCGGAATGTCTGCCAAAGAGCCTGGAAGCCTGGAAGCCTTTATTGAATCTAAAATGGTTACGTTATCAAAGGCTTACTAGGAAAGCTGTATCTCCTCCAACAAATAAGATTGGAACTCAGCTTCATTTGTGTTTTCCTTTTTCAGTTAGGAATGTTTTACTGCAATGTAAAATACTTACAGGAACGTGTGCAAATCACCAGAATTCGGCTCAGTGAAGGTCCACAGATGAAATACTGACTGGTCTCAGTGCCCAGGACCAGACAAAGACTGTGGAAGCCCCAAAGCCCCCGTGTGTCCCCTCCCAGCGTCCCCTCCACCGACGGGTGACCACTGACTGGCCTTGTGTGGTTTTGAATTTCACAAAAAAGGAAGCCCACAGCCTGTGTCCTTTTGCACCTGACTCCTTCGGCTCAGTGTCATGTTTGGGAGACTCACGCATGCGGTCAAGGTCAGGTGCCCTTCATCCATCCCCACTGCCAACGGGCATTTCATTGTCCACTGTCGGCAGATTGCGGGAAGTTTCTTAGGTGGCCGTTGCCAAAATCCTGCCTTCTTTTGTCTTTGGTGAATAATATTAACTAGAGGGTTTTAAACTGGCATAGAAAACGGTCAGCCTGAAGTTTAATGGACAAACGGATCCAAACAGTGGTGCAATGTTAAATTATGCATACAAGTCCTCATTAACCAGCCCCCATTTAATATAGTCTTCAGATGCAGGGAGTGAGAAGAGAGAGGGGCGCGGGCCATCGTGAGGATTCAACAAGATAAAGTCAGGGAAAGCGGGGGAAGCCCAGGAAGAGGGGCCAGCGCACAGGCACTACATCCATTTTCACCAAACAGGTGCCTAATTAAAAAGAGCCATTCAAACTCGGGGCTAGTCTGTGCACCGCCTGCAGCTGTGCTGATCCAGTTCTGTCCTGATGTAAGTGGTAGTGCCGTCAGCCCGTAGGCCAGCTCGTCTCGCTCTGCTCCTCCGGAGATGAAGGCCGTCGCCCATCACTTAACAAGAGGCATCATCAACAGGACTCGAGAGACGGTGAATCTCACTGCGTAGTTCTTACTGCAGAGCCTCTTAGAGCCACCTGTCTTCTCGGGAAGTGTGTGCAATGCATCGGCAGGCAGGAAATACGCTACACAGTGTTTCCCAAAGTCATCTGGCCAGGGGATCCTTTTAGGAATGCAGTGCCTTGGGGACTCCATGCCACATAACACACTTGGAGAAATCACATCTGGATTCCTTTAAGCTTAAGCTTTGAGTGTGTGTCAGACATTGCTGACGCTGAAATGAACACGGCACAATTTCTGAGCTCAAGAAGATGAATGAGTAAAGTCTGGTGCCTCCCAAAAAGGACAAGAAAGGAAAAGAGAAGGCGGGACTTGCAGAGAGTCTAATAGATACTAGGACTCGGAGAGCCATTCTGTTGGTCTCCTCAAGCCCCATCACAAAGCACACAGAGCGGACACATGACAGAAATGTGGTTTTTTAAATTTTCTTTTAATATTTTACTTATTTCTGACAGAGGGAGAGAGACAGCGTGAGCAGGGGAGGGCCAGAGAGAGAGGGAGATACAGAATCCAAAGGAGGCTCCAGGCTGAGCTGTCAGCACAGAGCCCGATGTGGGGCTCGAACCCACGAACCATGAGATCACGACCTGAGCCGAAGCTGGACGCCCAACTGACTGAGCCCCCCAAGCGCCCCCAGAAATGTGTTTTCTTACAGGTCTGGAGGCTAGAGGTCCAAGGTCAAGGTGTTGGTAAGGTTGGCTTCTTCCGAGGCCCCTCTGACAGGCACGTGGATGGCCTCCTTCTCCCTCTGTCCTCACCGGGCTGCCCTTCACATGTGTCTGTGTGTTAGTCTCCTCTGCTTATGAAGACACCTGTCATCCTGGGTTGGGACCCACTTAACAACCTCGTTTTAACCTAAATTGCCTCTTGAAAGACCTTATCTCCAAATAAGGTCACATTCTGAGAGACCAGGAGTTAGAACATCAATGTATGAATTTGGGAGGGACACACTCCAGCTCATAACAGCCATTTGACACATTTTATCTCATGTAATTCTCACAATAAGCCCCGAAAGTCACTTTTATTTTTGCGCTCGTGAGAAGGTCAGTAGCACAAGAAAGTGGTCAAGAACTGTAAATCCAGATCCACAGCTGCTGACCACTGGTGAGGATTCATTTCCACAACAAAAGAAGATCTATGGATATTATGCTGATATGAGAAAAGAAGCCTGAATGTTTATCACTTTTCTCACATCTTAGAAATGAACCTCTTTGTTATTTGTAATGGGAATAAATATCCAATTGCAAATGGACACTGTTATTTTAAAAAAAAGTCTTTCCAGAATGTAAATGAAGTCTTTATTTTTTTAATTTTTTTTGTTTTATTTACTTTTGAGAGAGAGAGAGTGTGAGCAGGGGAGGGGCAGAGAGAGGGGGAGACACAGAATCTGAAGCAGCCTCTGCTCTGAGCTGTCAGCACAGAGCCCGATGTGGGACTTGAACTTACAAACCGCGAGATCATGACCTGAGCCGAAGTCAGATGCTTCACCGACTGAGCCCTCCAGGTGCCCCTGTAGTGGTTATTTTAAGCATCAAGGACTGAGTTAGATGTTCTGAGCTTCTAGGCGCCCGTGTCATGGAGACGAAACACCAGACTCCTGTGCTCCCGCTGTGTCCCTGAGCCTGTTCTGAGGCGGGTGGACCCGCGACGGGGAGCGAAACCTGGTGTCGAAGCTTTGGCTTCTCTCAGTTGCATTGTCCCCTTGTGACAGCGTGACTAACTCAGCACTTACCGCGGGTCTTTCCACATCACCGTGAACCACTTCACCCGCACCCTCTGGAAAGGTGTTCGTGGAGCATGATCTCAACCACAAAAAGCAAACGAGACAGAAGCAGCCTCCTTCCCTCAGAACTGCATGGGGACGGAGGCGCTTTTACACACTTAGGAGCAGCAGCGAAGGCGCCTGGGGCAGTGGGACCCCAGAAAGACCCGCATGTCACCTGCTCTGCTGCAGGTTGCCTATAGGACACGGGCCAAGTCACTCACTCTCTGAGCTCAAATCCCATCTGTGCAATGGGGATGTGACTCTTCCTGCACGACGCTGTCACAAAGGCTAATGAGACTGTGACGTGCCTGGCCGACAACGGACGGACACCCTGCTGCAGGTTCCAACATTATGGGCATCATTATCTGTATCCATTCTGATGGGAAATCCGTGTCACAGGCAGGAGAGGCCTGGGTGGGGCGCACAGAGGAGTGGGGGCTGGCTTCCCCCAGGGCAGGGCTGCTGTGTGCGCCCAGGCCCTGCCCACAGGGCTGCGGAGGAGGCCTTCACCCTTCAGAGGGATGTTCAGCCCCAAGGTCAAAGCGGGGAGTCCCAGCTCGGGCCCCCCCGGCTCCCCAGAGCGCCTTCTCCACTGCTGTGTAACCGAGGAAGCTGCTGATAGTGGAGATACCCGGGGAAGGGGAACAACTTAGCCTCCAAACAGAACTACACACATCGGAGACCAGAACACCTAAAGCCACAAGAAGAGCCACACAGCTTAGGTGTCACAGGTAAGGGCATCAGACTGACATGAAGCCCTAAAAATTCCTGACTCAGAAACACCTAAGCTGTGTCATCCCAGAAGCATAAGTAACCTCTCTGTGCTCTGCTTTCCTCGTTTGTAAACTGGAAACCAGCGGTGGATGAGAGAGGCACCTGTGGGTGGGGGTGGGGGGGTGCAAAATTTAAGGAGGTGCTCACTCTCGGGGTCACGCGGCTGGAAGGTCAGCAGCCCCTGAGAGCAAACACCTCCTTAAATGTTACGCAGGCCTCTGTCCCTCACCCAGCCTGGCGGTACCCAGGACATCAGCAGAGCACCTGACACAGGGCAGGCCCCCGTAAAGTGACAATTATGTTAATTCTATAAGCTCATGAAAATCCACTCTACCATCTCACAAATCTCTCAGTTCACTCTGTCTCCAAAGTGTGGCCGGCGGACATTTCCAGGAGCATTCGACCCAAACGGGGTCCACTCCTGTCTGTACCCCAGGATTTGTTACCGTCCCCTGGATGAGGGGCTGCTGCCTGGGGCGCACTGAGTCAGTCCCGTGGGTACCCCCGCAGGGTGCGTGCCTGTGGGCCACGGGGACTGCCTGCTCACCTTTTCCACGCACAGCCTGGCACTTAAGAAATGCCTGTAACACAGAACGGCTCATCGGGCCGATACGTCTAAAGTTTTCAAATTAATAAGTTCATACTAAAAAGTTAAACGTTTGCAAACAACAAATTATTATCTGTGGCAATAGGAAATTAATGGAGACAATTAGATCCACACTGAAACATGGATTCAGAGGTTTCAGAAGTCAGCTTTGGAAGGGACTTGTGCTTAACGTCATACAGAGCTTTTCAGACGAGCAGGGCTGACGTCCCCATCAACCCTATTCCAGCAGCACCGACAGGACCTCGGTTTCCGGGCCGCGCCTTGTCCCATCCGCCGGGCGCCGCAAACCTCTGAAAAGTGCAGCGATCTCAGGCACAGACGCTGGGCGGCGACACGGAACCGTCCTGGCGCTAAAGTCGCGCTGCCTGGGATGACGTAGGACACGGGGTGGCACCAGCCCGGCAGCCCGGCGCCCGTGCGCCCTTCCGCTCACCCGCCCAGGGGGCTGTTCCCGGCGAAGAGCGCGCGTCCGACCTGGCCAGCAGGTGGCGCTGCGACCGCAGCCGTGGCGTCGGGGTCCGTCCGCGCGGCGGGCGCCCGACCCCGGGCCCCAGCAGGCGGAGGCCGGCCTGGGGGCGGTGACCCTATGTTTTCCCCTTTGAGAAGAAGCAGGAACAGCTGAAATTTTGTTTGAAATGTTGGCAGTTAACATCCTTTAAAATTTTAAATAGGGGCGCCTGGGGGGCTCAGTCGGTTAGGCGTCCGGCTTCGGCTCAGGTCATGGTCTCCCGGTTCGTGGGTTCGAGCCCCGCGTCGGGCTCTGTGCTGACAGCTCGGGGCCTGGAGCCTGTTTCGGATTCTGTGTCTCCCTCTCTCTGACCCTCCCCTGCTCACGCTGTCTCTCTCTGAGAAATAAATAAAACAATTAAAATATATATATATATTAAATAAAATAAATAAAACAAATATAAATAATATATTTATTATTATATAGTATTTATATAATATTTATATTATTTATTATTTATATTATTATATTATATTTTACATTATAATATATAATATATTATTTATTATTATGTAATATTTATATTATAAAATAATAAATAAAATAAATAAATAAAACAATTAAAAATATATATTAAAATATACAAAATATATACATATAAAAATATATTTATATATATATTTTAAATTGTTTTATTTACTTCTAGGAGAGAGAGAGAGAGAGACAGCGTGAGCAGGGGAGGGTCAGAGAGAGAGGGAGTCACAGACTGAAACGGGCTCCAGGCTCTGAGCTGGCAGTC
This sequence comes from Proteles cristata cristata, assembly GCA_017311185.1. Lineage (NCBI taxonomy): Eukaryota > Metazoa > Chordata > Mammalia > Carnivora > Hyaenidae > Proteles > Proteles cristata. Next base: position 11,922 of record JAESUZ010005312.1, read on the forward strand.
AGCACAGAGCCCGACGTGGGGCCCGAACCCACGAACTGCGAGATCATGACCTGAGCGAAAGTCGGACGCTCAACCGACTAGGCCACCCAGGCGCCCCAAAAAATATATTTTAAAAAAAAAATAAAATGAAATAGAATATTAAATAGAAGCCCCTTTTCTGAGAGGCGGGCAGGGGCGTGGCTTGGCACGGGTCCACTGCCGCACAGGGTGCCCGGCTGAGGACGCACGCGGGCCTGGGGCTGCCCAGGTGCAGGAAGGCATAGGGAGGTGGGCCCCGTGCAGCCCTCAGAGCCTGGGTTCAGCAGAGGGACCAGGAATTACATGGTCAGGAGGGGGTGGGTCTCCGCGGCCCTTTCCAGGCTTCGATCCTCCCACCAAAGAAGGACCCCGCCCCCACACCGTGCAAGGCATCCTTACTTCTCACTGTTGGCTACACTTGATCTTAAAAACCTTTTCTCATCAGAAAGTTTACACACATACAAAAGCGGTGATGGCGACATGATGAATCCCCAAGTACCTACCACCCAGCTCCAACGAGTGACACCTGTGGCCATCGGGTGTCAGCTGGGCCCCAGCACACGAACCCGGGCCCCTCTGACCCCTGCTGGTTTATAATGAAGCAAATCCCAGGCATCCTGGCTCTTCCTCCATAAATACTCCTCTAACAGCAAGGACTCGTAACACAATCCCTCCGACACAATAATACTATTATCGCAGCAAAAATAGCTCCTTCGGACCATCACGTATTCAGTCGGTGCCTTGATTTCTCCAACCGCCTCATAGAAATGTTTCCAGTTTATTTTTCTAAACCAGGTCTAAAAAAGACCCATAAATTACGTTTGATCTTAAGAATGGTTTTTCTAGGGGAGCGCCTGGGTGGCTCAGCCGGTTAAGCGCAGACTTCAGCTCAGGTCATGATCTTGTGGTCTGTGGGTTCGAGTCCCGTGTCGGGCTATGTGCTGACAGCTCAGAGCCTGGAGCCTGCTTCACATTCTGTGTCTCCCTCTCTCTCTGACCCTCCGCTATTCCTTCTCTCCCTCTGTCTTTCTCTTTCTCAAAAATAAATAAACATTTAAAAATTTTTTTAAATGCTTTTTCTGGGGCACCTGAGTGGCTCACTTGGTTAAGGGCTGGACTCTTGATTTCGGCTCAGGTCATGATCTCATGATGTAATAATATTTTTGAGATTCAGTCGCAATGTGACATGTGCCAGTACCTCATTCTTTTCTATTCCTTTGTAGTTTTCCCCGTATGAAGGTAACACAGCCTACCCCATAACGCATCCTGTTAGGAAATACCCTACGGATGTTGGAGTGTCCCCAGGTTTGGGATGTAATGGATAAAGCTGCTTATCCACGTCCTTTTTGGCAGTGTGCTTTCATTTCTCTTTGGCAGATTGCCAGTTGTGGAGTTGGAGATTGTGGGAAAGATGTATATTCAGCTTTACAAGGATCCATCCAGGAGTTTTCTGCGTGCTCGTGCGACTTACGTTCCCATGACCGATGACGCTCCATTCTTTCCACATCCCCCTCCCAGGATGTGCTGATCTTCAAGTTGTTAATTTTAGCTGTTTCGGTGGGCGTGTAACAGTATCTCCGTGTGGTTTTAAATTGCATTTGTGTTGGCAATGAATTCTAGTTCTCTTGGTTTTTATTTACCTGAAAGTGTCCCCTTCACCCTTATTTTAACGGGATGAGTTCCCTGGATATAGATGCCCAGGCGGGCGGGGTTTCCTTTCAGGGCCTGTTTCTTGCCAGGTTCTGCGGAGTTTCCCTGCACCTGTGCAACCCAGCCCTTGGCTAAGGGCCCACGACAGCGCCGTACCCCACAAATCCACCTTTCTCGGCCTCCCCAGACCCCAATCACTGCTCCCGCCGCAAGGTGAGATCACTACTTCCCTTGGGATGGGACCCAGGGGCTTCCTTCTCTCAAGGACAACAGTCTGTGCTGCCCCCGTGGCCAAGTTCCTGCAAAGAGCTGCCTTACGTAGTTTGTTCTTTCTTACAAGCATTGGCAGTGGGAGGTCTGAGATCAGTTTTCTCCATCACGGCTGAAGCCCAAGACCTTCTGATCCTTAAGTATGGAGGGTCCCTTGGACTCTTGTTTATTTCCTTGCATCACACTAAAGACGCAAGTTCATTGTCCCGCAGAGTTGCTGGAATCGGGATCTCGCTCCTGCATCTCATTGGTGGTGTTTCACGAGTTCCACTGTTTCCTGTTCGCTGAGCGCTCCCTCCGGGGGCCGAATTCCACTCCGGTTCATTTTTCCAGACCATTCAGACAGCGGTCCAGGCTGCAGGGGAGGCTCAGTGTCTTTTCTGTGACAAGTAGCCCTTGAGGCTCGTTGCCTGGATTTATGTTTTCATGAAAGATGTGTTTAGTTTGAAAGATTCTACTGTAATTTCCTCTTTTCCATTCATTTCTTGTTTGTGTCTATAAAGAGACTTTCCATAATCAACCATGTGGCCCTGCGGAGGTACCGTTCACACGAGAAAGACAGACAAGAGCTGAGCTTCCTCACTTTCTTTGCCAGAATGGGCTGGTTTCGCTCTATATTCGAAGCTCCCCCACTTTGGACCCCGTGGTGCCTGGTCCTTTAGACATGATCCAGTCATCTTCGAGGAGCCTCCTTGCTTTTCCCTGTGACGAAATGTCCTAGCGACAACCTGCACAGTCCCTGCCCCTCGTATGGAGTCTAGCATTTGTACAGGGAACCTGGGGTCCTTTTAGTGGGAAATGGTATTCAGCAGCCACAACCTAGATGGTAAGGACACTCGTAACTACAGGACAAGTTCAAGGTCTTTTCAGGGAACGTATTAGGAAGGTTTACTTTTCTTTTAAATTTTGCAAGAGATGATTCTCCGTGAGCTCATACTGACATGTCCAATTCAAAATTTACTAGATGTAACAGGGAGTTGGACTCTATTTTTGGATGTTTGACTGCTGACAGCTTTGATGCTTCACCCCTCACTCCCCATCTGCCCCAACTCTGGGTGAGCTGATGAGAAAGCCCAATCCTCCCCCTTCAAAGAGCCAGCCCCTGCCTCCAGCCACATCCTGACCACAGTAAAAACTTAGCCAGCTCTCATCCCTGCTCTCTGAAGCAAGCTCAGCCCTGTTCCCCACAGAGAACTCAATTATGAGGATCACGGATCTTTTCCTCTTTAAAAACTGTTTATTTATTTGTTTGGGGAAGAGGGGAAGAGAGTTAGGGAGAGAGAGAGATTCCCAAACAAACTGTGCACTGTCAGCACAGAGCCCAATACCGGGCTTGATCTCACGAACCATGAGAGCTGGCCTGAGCCAAAATCAAAGTCTGGAGCCTAACCCACTGAGCCACCCAGGCGCCCCGATCACCAGCCTTTTCATACCCTCTGATGGATGGGCATGTTATCGGTCTATACATACAAGGTAAATTTGGGGTGAGGATCCCTGGTACTTTGTGGGGTAGCCATGGAACTCTTCACTCTCGGATTTCATATTTATATCCCTTTTTAGTCTGTAAAACTTTCTTTCTAGTGATCTTCACAAAATGACTTACTTGCTTTATCCTATTATAACATATAAGCTCAGAATAATAGTATCAGTATTACTACCAATACAGTTGTTGAAAACTACTTAGTATTATTATCAATTCATTTTATTTTTAGGGAATGACTATCAATGGTTATCAACAATGGTACATTCAATTATTATTCTGTGTGACTGTGTTGCTGCCTGATATACAGTTAGTTTTTTTTTAATTTTTTAAAATTTATTTCTGAGTGAGAGAGAGACAGCTTGAGCAAGGGAGCGTGAGAGAGAGAAGGAAATACGGAATCTGAAGCAGGTTCCAAGCTCCGAGCTGTCAGCATAGAGCCCAACATGGGGCTCGAACCCAGAAGCTGTGAGATCATGATCTGAGCCGAAGTCGGACGCTTAACTGACTGAGCCACCCAGTACCCCAGTTACTTTTATTTTAATATCTACTTTAAGGGCTATCTGCTTCTTTGACTTAATTGGTTTTATAGTTATGTAAATATTAATATGATTCACAAGTCAAATCTATCAAAGATGGTAGCTTCAGAGAAATCTAGCTTCTCTCCCTGTCCTCTGTCCTTCATTTTTCCATTATATGGTTTGTCGTCCTATTGTTTATTTTTATTATTTTTTAAATGTTCATTTATTTTTGAGGGGGGAGCAGAGAGAGAGGGAGACCCAGAATCTGAAGCAGGCTCCAGGCTCAGAGCTGTCAGCACAGAGCCCAACGCAGGGCTCAAACCCATGAACCATGAGATCATGACCTGAGCCAAAGTCAGACACTCAACCGACTGAGCCACCCAGGTGCCCCCTAACCAGTATTTTTTAAACTGAAATTGAAACACTATTCCATCTATGGCTTATCAAGTTAGCAGGGAATTAAAATTGGAAGCAAAGGACCACGTGGGAGGCTCAGTCAGTTGAGCATCGACTTGATTTCATCTCAAGTCAGGATCTCACAGTTCATGAGATCAAGCTCCCTGTCGAGCTCTGGGCTGACAGTGAGGAGCCTGCTTGGGATTCTCTCTCTCTCTCTGTCTCTCTCTCTCTCTCTGCTTCTTCCCTACTGGTATGCTTTGTCTCTCAAAAATAAAATAAAACATTTAAAAACATTTTTAATGTTATTTTTGAGAGAGAGAGAGAGAGAGAGAGAGAGAGACAGAGACAGAGTGCGAGTGGGGAGGGCCAGACAGAGAGGGAGACACAGAATCAAAACAGGCTCCAGGCTTTCAGCTGTCACCACAGAGCCCGACGTGGGGCTCAAACTCACAAACTGTGAGATCATGACCCGAGCATAAGTCGGATCCTCAACTGACTAAGCCTCCAGGTGCCCCTAAACTAAAACACTTTTTAAAAAATTAAAAAATGTAAAATGTGAAAGCAAAGAGCTGGTGGTAAGACAGGCATTCTTAAGCATGGACCCGAGTGGATAAATTGTTACAATCCTTTTGAAAAGCAAGCAATTAAGTGATATGAAGCAAATATTATCTGATCCGGCAACTAGATTTTGGAGGAAAGAAACTAAGAACGTAATCTATTACAAGGTTTCTGCTCAAGATCTTCATCACTTTATCAAGACAGTATTTGTCATAATTAAATGTTAGGAAAACAACTTAAATGTTAAAACAGTTGAAATAGGGATATCAAGGTGATATTCACCAAGAGTGAATGAGAAAATGTTACATGATGATGCTAAATGAAAGCATAAGAAATAAAATGGAATCCGTATTTGTCTTTCTCTGACTGACATATTTCGCTTGGCACAATACACTCTCGTTCCATCCACACTGTTGTAAATGGCAAGATTTCATTCTTTTTGATTGCTAAGTAATATTCCATTGTCTATATATACCACATCTTTATCCATTTGAGGACACTTGTTGTGATGAGCACTGGGTATTATATGCACATGATGAATCACTAAATTCTACTCCTGAAATCAATACTACGCTATATGTTAACTGCCTGGGACTTAACTTTTAAAAAACAGTATGTGTATACAAAGATATGGTTATTATGCAAAATAAACATTATGCAAAATTACAGAGACAAAAACATAATTGATTTTTTTGTTCTTCAGCTTGGGGTAAATTTTTCTTCCTTCTACATTTGTATATTTTCCAAATATTCTAAGATGACAGCATATAGTAATAGCTTCTTAATAAAATATTGTCTCTTGGGGCACCTGGGTGGTTTGGTCGGTTAAGCATCCAACTCTTGATTTCGGCTCAGGTTCGATCTCGTGGTTGAGCTCGAGATCTCTGAGTGCCGGCCTGCCACTGACAGCTCAGAGCCTGCTTAGGATTCTCTCTCTCTCTCCCTTCCTCCCTGTCCCTCCCCCTGCTCACATGCATGTTCTCTCTCTCTCTCTCTCTAAATTAAATAAATAAACCTTTTTAAAAAAAGTTTTTCAAAACTTCTTTCATGTTCTTCGATACCACACTTTGTCCCAGTTTCTTTTTCTAAACTCAGAGAGTAGAGATGAGTGTTCTGGTTCCTCTTTTCTCCAGGTCAGTGGAGTGAGTAGTACACGCGGTTGGTATAAAAGACCCCCCTTGGCTGGAGCAGGTCTTCACTAGCCTGGGCACATCCGGGGTGATCCGTCTCCATGCAGATTCCCATGGTCCATCCACTGCAGCACTCACCTCCTCTTCCTGCCCCAGTGAGAGTTAGGAGGCAGGAGCGACAGAATCCACAGCCTTTAGGCTAGAAGGGTCTGGACGCGTTTCAGGAAGGAAGGACCTGGTGGTGGGAGGGGGGGAGCACTGAGGTGGATTGGACCGAGGGGCCAAGGAGGCAGGGGGTCCCAGGACCTCTGTGATCTCTTAGGTCCGGGCAGAAGTTTGGATTCTATTCCAAAAGCAATTAGCAGCGTCTGAAGGGCGGTAGCCAGGAAGTCACGTGACTGGGGTGGTTTGCAGCAGCTCCCTCACTGATGGTGACGGTCGCCCTGCAGAAGGGCTGGAATTGATGTCCCAGCAGGATTATGTCACGTCGCTTTTAGAGCTGGGACCTGGAGAATGCAGAAGTGCTGACAGAATCTGAAGCGAGGGGGAGCTGTGGTCCCACCCGGGCTTGGACGTAGGTGGCGCTGGCCTCCGTGACAAGCCAGGAAGGGGAGCCCAGGCGACCCAGTGTGGGGAGACGCTGGGGGGTCCGGGACGGGCATCACCATAGGCCTCCCGCCCGCCCACCTGTGGTATGCGGGCCAGAGAGCTGGGTGAGAGGCAACTGGGGACTTGCTCAGGGGACCCACCTGGCCTTGGATGCCCTGGGAAGAGAACCGAGCTGTAGAGCTGGTGGTTGAAGCCAGGAAAGTGGCCTGGGGTGGGTCAGCGCTCGGAGGTCGCAGCTGGAGCTGACAGTCACTGGACGTCTAGGGCCTCCCGGGTCTCAGTGGTGCAGCTGACCTGCGAGAGGGAAGGGCATGCCCGATCCACTTCAGAAGGACCCCAGACCTCCTCTGGCCCCCTGTGCTGTCCCCTATGCCCACTGTGAGGCCCACCTGTCCTGGAGCCTAGAAGGCTGGCTGGAGGAGGGATGTGATAGGAGACATGGAGGGGAAGGGAGGTTAGGAAGCCAGCAGCTCCCGCGATGGTTGGTACTGTGACCACATCCTGCAGCCTTGGGGGCGGTTCCCAGGGTGCTGGCGTAAGACTCAACCTGGACTGACCACACTTATGGGGCGGGGGGTCGCCTGGACCTCCTTGCCCTGTACCTCCCTCCCACCACCTTCTCTCCTGAGTGGGTGTCAGAGATTACAGAACATAATAGTTACTGGAACACAGATGAGAGTTCAAAGGTGATAGAGTATGTTTTAAGCACGTGCTCCATATTGGAAATACGCCCTCTAATCAGGCAGATGGGCACGGAACTTAAGAAGGCTGTGAGCGGTCCCTCACTGGACGCCTGGGGCAATTCCCCAAGTAAATTTCAAGACTTTCTTTTTTTAAAGTTTATTTATATATTTTGAAAGAGCAAGGGGAAGAGAGAGGGGGACGGAGAGAGAGAATCCCAAGCAGGCTCCACACCATCTGCCTGGAGCCCAATGCGGGGCTCGAACGCACGAACCATGAGTTCACTATGTGAGCCGAAATCAAGAGTTGAACACGTAACAGACTGAGCCACCCAGGCGTCCCTCCCTGAGTAAATTTCAGGCAAGTGAAGGTGGCGGGAAGGGGGGTGGGGGGCACAAGGAGAAGGGGTCCAGGGACAGGAAATTCCCCTGGAGACACTTTCGTGGCCTCACTGACGTGGCCGTGAGTGTGTGAGGCTGTGAGGGTCTGGCACTGGATCCCCTGGGAACTCCTCAGGCCGAAGCCTTCTCCTGCCCATCTGGGGTCTGTTGCTCCAAGGACATCCCCATTCTGCACTGTATCCAAGACTCTGATGGTGTTGGAGGAGGGGGGGGGTGGGGAGAGGGGGGCAGAAGCCAGCCCTGCAGATGGGGCATGCGATTCTCCTCACGGGAGCGACATCTGTGTTTTCAAAGAAGTCTTGGGTTGTGGGCCAAGCTTCGAGCCCAGCAGAGGGCCCCGCCGCCGAGGCAGGCCATCCGGCAGTTTCGGAGGGCTGCCCTGCGGGTCAGGACCCACCTCTTTGCCGACCCCCTCACTCTTCCCGTGACTCCTGCTCTCTCTGGAGCGCTGACTGTGTCCTGCGGAGCGTGTAAGATGATTTGACAGGAAGTCCAGCACCCCCGTTCTCATTAGGCTGCCCCAGCAAGGTCCCAGAGCCTTCCCTGATAGGAAGCGGTATTTAGAGCGGCAGAAGTAGCATTTTAGAGCGTTGTCCAGAGATGCGCTGTCTGTGGCAGCGTAAAGGGGGGAGGAAATGGAAGCCAATCCCCTAAAGAAGGTTAATGGCATCCACACATTTAAATTACCTACGTCAGCCTTGTCACAGACAATCAGGAGCTGGAGGTCCTATAGGCATTCACGTGTCGTTCCTAGGAGCGATTCCATAGTCCTGAAGGCAGCCCATCTCTGAGTTACCACTCAGGAGCAGGCAAGCCCAGACTTCATCTGTTAATTCATTTGAAAGCAATGACCAACCCATTTCATGTTCCACGGGAGCCCCCTCGCCCCCACCCCAGGGACGAGGAACCAGGCGGGTGACTCAAGGAAACACAAGATATTTTAATTGGAGAATTTTTTTCCTAATAGGAAAATACTAGAAACCTAAATGTATAGCAGTAGTAGTGATTAAGGAAATTATGGTTTCTCAAGTCGAACGATCTGCAGCCATCAAAAAGAAAGTAAAAGGGGAATGTGTGCTCAATATTAATATCCACCGGATTAATGAAGCAGAGAACACAAAACTCAGAGCCAGTGCATCCTATGATCTCTTTGGTGTGCTTTCGAAAGAGAATAATCCAGGTATAACTGGGAAAAGACGCAAGAAATTGCTTGTAATAATTGGTTATCGTTGGGGAGATCCGGGAACTTTAAACATTTTTAAACCTTCCAGCCATGAGTCATATATTGTGCACAAGGGTGTTTGTCCTTAAAGAAAAGGAGGCAAGAGGGGTTTGTGGTCGGCGGTGAGGCCACGTTCCGCTTCCGCCCTTTTCTCTCCGTCCCTGGTGAGGACTTTGTGCAAGAGTCTCAGGTGCACAGGAAGCGGCCCCCCGCCCCCGCGCGCAGCCCGCGGAGCCCGCGCCCTCCCCTAGCTCCGCCCCCGCCCGCCCGCCCGCCCCGCCCACTCCGCGGAGCCCGCGCCCTCCCCTAGCTCCGCCCCCGCCCGCCCTCCCCGCCCACTCCGCGGAGCCCGCGCCCTCCCCTAGCCCCGCCCCCGCCCGCCCTCCCCGCCCACCCCGCGGAGCCCGCGCCCTCCCCTAGCTCCGCCCCCGCCCGCCCCTCCCCGCCTCACTCCGCGGAGCCCGCGCCCTCCCCAGCTCCGCCCCCGCCCGCCCTCCCCGCCCACTCTGCGGAGCCCGCGCCTCCCTAGCTCCGCCCCCGCCTGCCCGCCCCGCCCCCGCCCTCCCAGCCTGCCCGCCCGCCCTCGCCCCTTGCCCATTGGTCCGCCTCCGCGCCGCCGCGTCCAATCGCAGCGCTTAGCGCCAAATTCGAATGGCTGTTTTCGTTTGAATCGGCAGGGCGCGGCGGCGGCTTTACGCGCGGAGCTGCTAACGCGGGGCGCGTCCCGGACGCAGCGAGGCTGGGCCGCCCGGTCGCCGGCGAGGGCGACGGCGGGGGGTGGGGGTAGTGAGGAGCGCGGCGGAGGTGGCCGCGGGCAGGGTCCGTCCCTGGAGCGCGGGGCGGGCTGCGGACGCCGGCGGACGCGTCGCCGGCTTCTCCGGGTGAGGACGCGGGCTGCATCGGCAGGAGCAGTGGACTCCGGCGGCGGTGCGGGCGACTGTCCTTGGTGAGCCGCTGTCGGGGCGCCTCGGGGGTGGGGGGACGGCCGGTGCCTGGGGGCTGGAGCTGTGGGGACCCCTGTGCTCTGCGGGGACCGGCGCCTGGAGCGCGGCCCCGGCTCCGGCGGGAGGGTCTTGGTGGGAACTCCCTGGAGCCTTGACCTTGATGAGCAGCGAGAGTTCTAGCCGCGGGTCTTTGGGGGCACTGGGTGTTGGAGGGGCGCCCCGGGGTGCAGGCCGGGCCTGGCTGGGGCTCCCCCAGAGGTCAAGTAACATGTGGGTCAGGGTGGCAGGAGCATGGTGAATCCTATAAGCGAGCCCATTTGGTCACTTACAAGTGACTTCCTAGCTCTTGGCTTTTAGAGTAACATCCCCACGTCCCCGCTGTTTTTGTTTGATCCAGTGGGATGTTCCTGCACCAAGTTTGCTTCAGCAAACTGTTTGATGCCTGACCTTTCTCTACGGATTATACTCAACTTCTTGTTTAGAAGATGGCTCCTACAGGACGCCTTGTTACCATCAAAAGGAGCGGGGTGGACGGGCCCCACTTTCCACTGAGCCTCAGCACCTGCTTGTTTGGAAGGTGAGCCCTGCTTACAGGTGGACAATTTCGCTTAAAAGTCATTAATATCCGAATCACAGATTAACAGACTGGAAACACCCTAGAAGCAGTTCCTGCCCCGGGACCCGAGCCCTGATGGTGACTTTCTGCTTGTTGTCAACGTCCTTGTTTGTTTATTAGGAACTAGAATTTTGAAGGCAATGTTTATATAATTACGTAGTTTTTTTTTTTTAAATCTAACAGATTTTAAAATTGATTTGATATAATCTTTAAATGGAGAAAGATGTAGATTATCTTCAAATCCTGATTCACTTCATGCATTCTTTAGGAGACCAGTATGTTCATCTGAAACGCCTCCAAACTTGGTGTTCCGTGGCCATGGGGGGAGGGGGGCTCTTCTGAGCAAATGAGGTACTGAGTCTCTGTATTTGGTTTGTTGGGAAAACGAAGTTGGGGGAAGTCTTTCCAGTGACTTGAGAACTTCCTTCTCTCGTTGCTGTCCGCGTCGTTGGTGGTAAGTGGCTGTGGTCCCCGGAGGGCAGGCACCCCCCCCCATTTTATGACAGGTGACTTTTTATGTAAATGATAGGTCACCCTTCTGTGGAGCCCTCTGAGGTGGGACCCACACCCCTCCCTGTCCCACCCTCCTCATCTCCACCATGTTCTATCCCCTCAGACATTCTAAGCTTTTGCTTATCTCCGCGCTTTTAACCAGTTTGAACTTTATGACCAGAATGGTCTCTTATCTTCCTGTGTGAGGGATTCGTTTCCAACCACCTGAGATCCAACCAACCATCCAGTGTTACCTAAAGAGAAGCGTCCGGTGAACACCGCGCTTGTCTTCCCTGACACTCCACAGGGTGATGAACGAGTGTTTGGTTGTCTCCCGCTCCTAAGCTCTCCAAAGACAGGGACTCTCTAGTTGGTAATTATGTCCTCAGTGCCTGGCGCGGGTCTGGCAAGTAAACGATGGTCTGTAGTTGACACTGTGTCAGGTAGAAGCGCGGCCTGGCTGTGGAACCGTAAACAGCAGTGGTTCTCAGACTACCATAGTTTTGCCCTGCAGGGGACGTCCAGCCAGGTCTGGGGACAGTTTAACGTGTCGCGGTGTGGGAGGCTCGTGCCACTGGCTTCGACGAACGGAGGTCAGGGATGCTGCTGAGAAGCGTACAGTGTCCACACTGCACAGCACAGACTCTACTGTAAAGGATTATTTGGCCTAAAATGTCAATGGTGCTGAGGTCAGGAATCACTGATTCAGAGGGATTCTAGTTGGTAGTTCCAGCCAATACATTCTCAGTTCTAATGAGATAGTCTCTATCTCTCTGTCTCTCTCCCTCTCTCTCTGTCTCCCTCTCTCTTCCTCTCTCTGTCTCTGGAACATTCAGTTACCTAAAAATCAAATTCCCCTGTTTAGTTTACAGAAGATTTTCATAACTTCTTTTCAGAGGAAAAAGAATAAACATTCTGGTATCAAATGTCAGTCATACTAGTTATTATACAGAAGGGATTCAGTATCTTTTTATGCAAGATTTTATCATTTAAAACCCATTCGTGGGCACCTGGGTGGCCCAGCCATTTAAACATCTAACTCTTGATTTGGGCTCAGGTCATGATCTCAGGATTTGTGAGTTCAAGCCCCCCATCACCTCTGCCCTGACAGTGCAGAGCCTGCTTGGGCTTCTCTCTCTCTCCCCCTCTCTCTGCCCCTCCCTCGCTCACATGCTCTCTCTCTCTCTCAAAATAAATAAATAAACTTAAAAAAAATAAAAACATTCCTAAGTGCTTGATCATATGCCATAAGTAGAAAGGGATAATGCTTATCTGTTGCTTGCGTTTGTAGTTTTAATAACAGACTTATGAATCTGCCCATTAGTACAGTATAGTTTTAAAACCCTGAAAATCTCATGAGTCCGTGGTTTTACTGTGTCCCAGGCAAACGGCAGGGTGTATAATTCGTGGACTGCTTAAACGAGAACTACACGGTGAGAGGTGCTGATGTAATCGTAATCTTTCTGTTTTTAAAGAATGCCTGCCCAGACAGGTGTTAGCAAAAATACAGCACTCGTTGTGATGATTAAACCTTTAAACATACATCACATTACAAATCAACACATATAAACCCTTTTTTTTTTAATAGAAAAAAGCACTGAGCATTAAAAATGGTTACCATTCTCCAGGCTGTCCTATAAAGTACTCTCTTATTTGGGTCTTAGAAGCAGGTATTTCAGTAAAAGGCAATCCAGTTTTGTATTCTACTAGTTTCCCTTATAATTATTTCCGAGTGCTTGTAGTTTTCAAGGTTTAATGTAATTGGTTATAAAACACTTGACAAAATTGTTTGCAAAATGCATGGCTCAGGGGTATTGCCCAATTTATTATTCTTTTCAGTTGTTGACTTTAAGGATCTAACATACGGTCAAATGATGTTTTATTTGGAAACTTTAATGCAATTTTTTAAAAAAATTGCAGGAACCTAAAAATCTTAATTTTTTTCCCAATTAAGGGGCATCGAATGTGACATTCGCATCCAACTGCCTGTAGTCTCAAAACTACATTGCAAAATTGAAATCAATGGGCAGGAGGTAAGCGGGTCTTTGAAGTTTGTCTTTTTTTTTTTTTAACTTTTCATTTCACTTTTTACCCATTCGTCAGTTACCTGTTTTCCCCCTCTTCTACTTTGTAGGCAATACTGTTTAATTTCAGTTCCGCGAATCCAACACAAGTCAATGGATCTGCTATTGATAAGCCTGTACAGCTAAAGCATGGAGATGTGATCACTATTGTTGACCGTTCTTTCAGGTAGGTGAAGAATCAAAACAAAGCCGACGCGACATAAATGCACCTTCTGACGCACCAGCACTAGGCTTGCAGGCTTCTGTGACCTTTCTGTCATGCTGAGGAGTGTCAGGGCATCTGAGGCCGCCCTTCTCACTACTGATTCTCTATCTAAAGTCACAAAAGGGTCTAGAAGGGATGACGCATGGGATTTAGGGGATTCCCTTTAAGGACCCAAGTGCACATAACTGGGCCAAAGAAGAGTGACCAGATCCCCAAGGGCTTTTATTTTGTTGCAAGTATTGTGAAGCTGTAAACATTTTTCAGTTTCTCATTTTAAAGCAAAAGACGCTCGTAGAGAAAGATACATGACAAGATGTCCAGATGGGCTTAGCATGAAGTGAGTGCCTTTGTGATTAGCATCCATTATGGGCTGATTTGTGTCCTTCGAAAACCCACATGTTGGAGCCTTAACCCCCCAGCAGCCCAGAATAGGACCTTATTGGGAGATAGGGTCTTTAAAGGGGTGATTAAGATAAAAGGAGGCCATTAGGGTGGGTCCTAATTCAATCTGACTGGTGTCCCTGTAAGAGAGGAGATTAGGATGCAGAAGAGGGGAAGCAGGTGCTCAGAGGGCGGGCCAGCCCTGTGAAGACGCAGCAGGGGGCCCTAGAGAGCCCAGGAGAGAGGCCTTGGGAGATACCAGCCCTGCCAAGGTCTTGATCTTGGACTTTGAGCCTCCAGAACCGTGAGAAAATCAGTTTCTGTGTTGAAGCTGCCAGCGTGTGGCATTTTCTTGTGGCAGCAGCCCTGGCAAACTAACACACTACCCAGGTCGTGAGCAGAATTATTCCAGAACCTTCTTAATGTGTCTTCTAAACACTACATCTTTCCCTCCCCAAGTAAAACACCAGAGTGGCTTTTCTGAGAACATAAAGTCTTTGGAGTTTTGCTACCTAAGCGTGCATCTCTGACCACTATGGTTTTGTCTGTCTTTATTAACCCCATAAGTTTGAAATAAAGGCGTGTGTATTTGTAACTGCTCTTACAGTTGTGAGCACGGATGTCCCAGTTTGCGCCCCCCTCACTGCGTACGTATTTCGCTGAAATAATATACACAGTTGTGTCTACAATTATATACAATTTATTCATTCTGGATGGACATTTGGACAGTTTCCAGTTTTCGAAGTGAGTCAGGGCTTGCTTTATGACCAGATGGGGCTAACTTTAATGTTTGTTTATTTTTGAGAGAGAGAGAGAGATAGAGAGAGAGACAGACAGACAGCATGACAGCACCAGTAGGGGAGGGGCAGAGAGAGAGAGAGAGAGAGAAGAAGACACAGAATCCAAAGCAGGCTCCAGGCTCCAAGCTGTCCGCACAGAGTCTGATGAGGGGTTCAAACCCAAGAACGGTGAGATCATGACCTGAGCTGAAGTCACAAGCTGAACTGACTGAGCCACCCAGGCGTCCTGAATTTGCCTTCATTTTTGAAGGGTGTGTTTATCGAACCGACTTCTAGATTAGGAAGTATCTGATGCGGAATGGAGACCAAAACTTCTTCCCCAAAACAATATGCTCTTCAGATTGAGATTAACTGGGATAATTAAATACCCCAAACAAAAATGGGGAAAGGATCTTAGGAAGAAGGACTTGACCAAGGACTCTGCTACACCATGAGAATCAATTCCAGACACCCGGCTTGTTTCATCAGGCCGCCTCGCGGAGGCCAAGTTCAGTAGCCCTTGAAAGGTTGTTCTGTGAATTGATGCCTGAGGTCTCTTAGAACAACTTTGTATGTTGTTAAATCTCTCTGCGTATTAAGAAATGTGTCGGTCTTTGGGTACAGATATAGTAAGCAGGAAACTGAGGAGATAACAGTGACCCTAAGTTATGGGGTGGCTCTGTGGTGACCCTGCACTAAGTAACATCACAAAGTGACTCTGGCCTCAGGTGCCCGTGGGCTTCCTGGGTGACCTTCCAAGTCCTCAGATGGTTTCCATGGATATAAACCAGTGGAAATCCGATCGGCTGTCCTGTGCGTAGGTTTCCACGTACGAGGTGCTCACACTGTTGAAATCACAGGAGCTTGTCAGTGTCCAGAAATTCCCCTGGGTCCCAACCTCGGGTGTTAGTGCTCCCAAAGAAATCTGAGGCAACCTGTCTAAGTTTTGAGTGTAAAACCTTCTGTAACTCTACATGTGTCTCCGTGAATTAAGGTAATATCTTGAATGAAACCTGATGTTTGTTCCTTGCTCCTTGAACATTAATCAGATAAGGAAGTTTTACTGTCAGTTACAGACCTTGAGTCTGAATATGTGTTTGTCCTTCTGTGCACTTCAGGTATGAAAATGAAAGTCATCAGAATGGAAGCAAGTCACCTGGATTCCCAGGACAAAGACACAAACAGGTGATGGGGGGTGGTATCCAACTTTGGGTTCTGATGCCTGTGCACACGATACCATGAAGTCATTAATGTGCACGTCGGCGAATGGTGTTACATAATGAGAAAGACTCACCAGTTGTAAGAGGAACGTGTAACTGAGATTTTAAACATGGTGAGACAAACTGAATTTATTTATTTATTTGTTTCCTTTTTTTATTTTATTTTATTTTATTTTACTTTTTGAGAGAGAGTGCGAGCAAGGGAGAAGGGCAGAGGGAGGGAGGGAGAGAGAATCTTAAGCAGGCTCCATGTTCTTTGTGTAGCCTGACATGGGGCTTGATCCCCCGGCCCTGCGATCATGGCCTGAACTAAAATCAAGAGTCAGACACTCAACCAACTGAGAAACCCAGGTGCCCCATAAATTGTAATAATTTTTTTTAACATTTGTTATTTTTTTTTGAGAGACAGAGAGAGAGTATGAGCAGGGGAGAAGGAGAGAGAGAGGGAGGCACAGAATCCTAAGCACGTTCCAGGCTCTGAGCTGGAGCCCAATGCGGGGCTCGAACTCCTGAACCACGGGATCATGAACTGAGCTGAAGTCAGGTGCTGAACTGTCAGAGCCACCCAGGCACCCCATAAATTGAAGTTAAAACTGTCCTTGTTTTATTCACAAAGAGGGGACTAAGTCAGTCTCCCATTTTGGCCCAAAAGGCTCCTGGAGCATCTCAAGATCTGATCTTCTTACAAAACTTTGGTTAGGACAGCGCGTTACAGAGAATTAAAATCTGGGCATTACATGACCTAGTGGCTCATGTTGGTTCCCAGTCCTTGTTCTTCTCCATCATTATGTCCTGAAATCATCACATCGGAGCTCTGAGCACCAAAGATGCCTCCTAATTGTGATGGAGCGACAACCCATTCCTGAAGGAGAGCCTTACTGCCCAGTGTCACATGGCAGACTTGGTGGCTTATCAGAACGCTTGGCTTATCCCCGTCCTTGGAGATTTCGTAGGACACCTCCTGAGAACTTCGCTCCTTTATGAAGCCGCCCAAGCTGGTCTCCTGTGACCGGATTGCAATTCGTTGGCTTAAAAAGTCAGCCTACCCGCACCCGAAATTAGCAGGAAGCTTTTTCTATGTGCTGTTCCCTCCCGAGAGGGGTGACCTTGCCGCTCATCAGCTTTGGGGAAAGCTAGCTTTTGAGGGTTTCTGCCCATTTTGTTGGTAGGTGTAAGGAAACCAACCAAAATGCTGAACTTTGGGGTAGATAAGTGATCTCAAGGGCGCCTGGGTGGCCCAGTCGGTTAAGTGTCTGACGCTTGATTTGGGCTCAGGTCATGATCGCATAGTTTGTGAGATCGAGCCCACCATCGGGTTCTGCGCAGACAGTGTGGAACCTGCTTGGGATTCTCTCTCTCCCTCTATCTCTGCGCCTCCTCCACCCTCTCTCTCTCTCTCTCTCTCTCAAAATACATAAATAAACTTAAAAAATATTGACAAGTGGTCTTAGAGGTCTCTGAACTGCTCATTGTCTGGATTGCAATAAAGCCAGTATTGAAACTAAATACTTAGGACACGTAATTGGCAGTGATTTTTATGTCTGTGGAATACAGTGCACAAAAAATGGGCTTGCATTTTGTACATAACTTTTAGTTATAAGATCCTTGGCCAACTTCAGATGGGAAATTAGGAACTGATCCCTCCCTTGGCAGATTCGAGCAGCAGGTTCGATACCAAGAAATCTGAAATGGATTGAAGAAAAAAGTTAAATCATTTGCCCTTGGATGCATTTTGTGATTTTTTTTTCCTCCATAATAACTCAGATGAGACACTTTTACTCCTTTGAAGCGACACTGAACCTTTACATCTTGCATATTTGTCATCCCTTGTTGTTCTTTGTCCCCTAAAACTTATCCTGACAGATTGTGAAGGCAGCAGTTGGGGAGGGGGAGGGGCGGAGGGAGGAGCCGGGATCTGATGACTGTGTCCTGAGGGTGCGCCTCTGTGCTGCTTTCACTTTGGCCTCAACATCCGGGCTCTTGGGTGCACCTGCCCACCAAAGCGCACATGCCCAGTGGGGCCCAGCAGGGCCTGTAGCCTCTTTCTGATAAAGCTGAGTACGGAGTCAGTAATTCCGTGCCCTTGTTAGGTTCCCAGTCGCTGCATGTAGATGATGTCTAATTGTAGCTTTGGCTCTTTCGTGGGGTGATGAGAGAGAAGTTTGAGGAAGATCTCAAAACTCAACTGAGGTTCAATTTACTTAAAAAATTTTTTTAACGATTATTTTTGAGAGAGAGACAGAATGGGAACAGGAGGGGCAGAGAGAGAGGGAGGCACAGAATCTGAAACAGGCTCCAGGCTCTGAGCTGTCAGCACAGAGTTCAATGCGGGCCTTGAACTCACAAACCGTGAGATAACGACTTGAGCCAAAGTCAGACGCTCTATCAACTGAGCCACCCAGGCACCCTGACTGAGGTTCAATTTAAACAACTCTGAGCTTCAAGTTTGTTTCTTTTTTTTTTCAGTGTTATTTATTTCTGAGAGAGAGAGAGAGACAGCGTAAGCAAGGGAGGGTCAGAGAGAGAGGGAGACTCAGAATACGAAGCAGGCTCTAGGCTCTGAGCTAGCCATGAGCACAGAGCCCAACGTGGGGCTCAAACCCATGAACTGTGTGATCATGACCTGAGCTGAAGTCAGACGCTTAACTGACTGAGCCACCTAGGTGCCCCTCAAGTTTGTTTCTTATACTATCATTATATATATACATATATATATATTTTTTTAATGTTTTATTTATTTCTGAGACAGAGCGTGAGCAGGGGAGGGTCAGAGAGAGAGGGAAGCACAGAATCTGAAACAGGCTCCAGGCTCTGAGCTGTCAGCACAGAGCCCAATGCGGGGCTTGAACCCGTGAACCACTAGATCATGACCTGAGCCGAAGTCAGTTGCTTAACTGACTGAGTCACCCAGGCGCCCGTCATTATATAGTTTTAAAATCAGCTAAGAAATACTTGTATTACGAGCACTTGGCCCTGAATGTCTTGGGTAAAAGTCTCTAAAATTCTTCTAAGAACTGTTTGGTAGGGAAGGACCGGCCCCCATGGCAAGAACACTTTAATAAATATGACTGCCGGTATTTGAACAGACACCTATATCACTGTTTTTATTTTGCCAATTCACAGGAATCTCTGCATCGAGTCTCAAGATCTAGCCTCTCTTCCGACCCTGGTTAGTAGTTTCTCGGTTTCCTTCTGGGATCCTGCAAGGTCAGGTCTCTGTGTAGCGTTATGGCGGGGAAGAGAAAACAAGAACACGAGTGTTCTGTGCTCAGCTTCACAGAAGTTAGGAGGTTGTGTTACTTCCCATGACACATAGGCAGACCTCTGCCTTATCGTTTTCCTCAAGGGGCTTAGAGGGCACTGTGCTCACTGAAGCATCCGAGGTATAAATACTCTTATTTGGTTATGGGTTTAATTGAGTAGATGGATAGCATTCCATGACTTGTATGGGTTATAGGAGGCTGATGTGACTTATTTGTTTGCATTGTAATACTAGTATCGAAATACTTAAAAAAAACTTTTTAAAAATTTTTCTTAACAATTATTTATTTTTGAGAGAGAGAGTATGAGTGGGGGAGGGGCAGAGAGAGAGGGAGACAGAGAATTGGAAGCAGGATCCAGGCTCTGAGCTCCCAGCACAGAGCCCGACTTGGGGCTCGAACTCAACGAACCACGAGATGATGACCTGAGCCCAAGTCCAACGCTCAACCGACTCAGCCGCCCAGGTGCCCCTCAGAACACTTTTATTACACACTTTGGGAATTCGGTAATTTGCAGGCTCAGTGAAAAGCTAGGTTACAAGACAATTTGAAACGGTTTTAAAATGCGAATGCTGCACGTGTTCATCACTAACAAAATCTTGAACTTTCTGTTTCCTGTTTCATGCATAACTCCTTGCCAAGATGGGAAAGTTCAGGATTCCAATGCCCGTTCGAAACCGTCTGAAGAAAATGTTTCAGGACGACCTCAAAAGAAGGGCGAAGCCGCCAGCCCCATCTCGGGGGGCTCCAAAGAGCCGGCTGCAAGCAGAACGCTTCCTGTGGCCTGTTCCTCAGAAGTTGCTGGACGTAACTACAGAAATGCCCCGGAGCCCACAGGCGGGGATTTTCAGGAAAATTCTAGTGGCAGCTTCGTGAGCTGTAGAGGAGGCCTCGGGTCTCTGCCCTGCGCCCGGGATCTGGAGAACGGGGCGAGCCGGGAGTCCCCCTTCAAGAAGCTTTATGACTCCATGAAGGAAGAGCTCGATGTAAAGTCAGAAAAAGGAGATGTTCTACAGAGTGGCAAAAAATCCGGATCACGGGGTCATCGTGCACCGGAGAAGGAATGTTCTGGTGGTTTACAAGCTGGGACACACGTCCCCGTGTCCCCTAAGTCCAGACCCCGGTTGGGTCGGAGCACCCACGTGAAGGCAGACCCTGCTTTGGAAGAACAAGGAATTAGCCAGACTGAGGACAGGAGTGGAGGCGAGGAGGCTATGGAGACTCCCAAGGACACCAGGGGTCCCGTCGTCCCTCCTGAGGAGACGACAAAACCCAAGACCCCCGTACAACGCTCCCCACAGACCCCCTCACGGAAGCGTCAGCATCAAGACGGGGGAGATACCAGTGGACGTGCGTCTGCGGATCGGGGTCCAGAGGAAGGCTTCGGGGCGGGTAGCAAGTCGCTGACTCCCAGGAAGTCCTTAACCAGAAACCAAACACCCGCTCAAGTTGAGTCTGCTGCTGATTTTGGAGATACACCAGAAAAACGCTTTTCCAGAAAGAGGAAGAGTATTCCTACCAGTGTGGACGTTCTTACGCCAGAAACAGAAGCTCAGAATCCTGCTATTTTAGCTCCGTTGCCCGTTCAAGTTGAAAGGAAGATTCCAAACAGTTCTGTCCACCAGCCTGAGAAAGGGGGTGCCGCCCCGGGGCGCATGCACTCGGGGTTGCCTGGTCGCAGTTCGGTTGATCCCAGCAACTTCGGTGAATCCATTAGTAAGTTTGTTTGTCTGTTTATTTTCCGCCCGCAAGCTCACGCCTCGTGTCTAGACGGGAACCGAGTTGACGTTCCTTCCCCGGGTAGTGAGGTCCCTGTGGCGGTGTCTTTGGGGCACGGAGCCCGATGCATCGTCTCCCCTCATGGTCGCATCCTGAAGGCCCGCAGGATTGTGATCCGGGGCTCCGGGGGGGAGTGCAGGTTGTCAGGGAGGAATACACCCGGGGACCTACAGGCAGAATCCAAACCGTGTTGGATTCTCCTGTTCCACCTACGAGAAGATAGAAAGGAGAATAAGCCTAATAATAAGCATAAGGGCTTTCCGGGGAAGTTTGAATTCTGAACTACAAGTACTTGCCTCCTAGGAGTTTGCTCCTATAAACTAAGTGCAGGGAAATCCCTTGGGAATGTTTAAACACGGGGTGTCTCTCAGATATTTATACTCTGTTCTTGGTGTCCCCTAATAGCAGTTTGTCGTTCTTGCTGTTCCAGTTTTACAAACCACTGGACTGTGCCCACGGCTGTATCAGGCGCTGTTGTAGGTGATTTAAAGGCAGGGACACTTCCGGCCCTTTGTGCAGGCAGCAGGAGGGCTCCGGGGACGGGGGTCCTGTTCCCTCCCATTTGTCAAAGGGGACACTGACGGCCTCCTGTCAGCGAGCGGCAGGGCTCTGACCCCCGAGGAGGCTTTCTCCCACATTCCTGGGGGGTCTGTGGCTGTTCTGAAGTAGCAGGCTGACTCTCCGGGCTCTGTTTTACACAGGGTTCCCCATGGGAGGTGCACCCCTCTCTGCAATTAGACCTGCATGCACCTGTCACTGTGTCCCTGTGAGTCAGGGAGCGTCACTCAGACAAGGAATTTCTGTTGAGTGCGGGTTCACAGGGATGTGCAGCGGGGTTGGGACTTGTGAATTGCTTATTCGACTCACCTGGAGAAGTTTTCAAGTTCACGACTTCTCACTAGGGCCTGGGCGAGGCCTGAGTTCATAGGCATCTTTTGAAAAAGCCCTCTGGTCACTGTGGAGGCATCTGTCTGTGTCATTCCCCTGCTCAAAGTGAAAGCCACCAGATTCACATCAATCCCTTTATCAGGCTCTTTCCTAGAAAATCTTTGACTGTCCAGTTGGGACTTGACACTTTATGGGTTTGTCCTTGGGTCTTTCCTGATCTCCAGCTCTGTGAGTATTTTAACAGCATGAGATGCTGTGGTGTTAGTTTTCAATGGGCTTTTCCATCGCTTTGTCTTATAACAGCAGCTGGAACAAGTCTTAAGTGTCCGTACGTCTTTCATTCCCCCTCCATGTTTGTATTCATTGTTTCAGGTAAGGCTGAAGGAACACCCCTGAAAAGAAGGCGGGTCTCCTTTGGTGGGCGCCTGAAGCCGGAGTTATTTGATGAAAACTTACCTCCTAATACACCTCTCAAGAGAGGAGAAACACCTCGAAGGTCTCTTGTAAGCCACACTCCACCTGTCCTGAAGAAAATCATCAAGGTACATTCTGCAGCCCATACTCTCACTCATGCCAATGACGCCTCCTTTCCAAACACCCCACACCAGCACAGTGACAACGAAAACCTTTTTCTTTCTTTTTTTTTGTAATTTTTTTAACATTTATTTATTATTGAGAGATAGAGACAGAGTATGAGTGGGGAAAGGGCAGAGAAAGGGCGAGACCCAGAATCTGAAGTAGGACCCAGGCTCCGAGCTGTCAGCACAGAGCCCGACGTGGGGCTCGAACTCATAAACCATCAGATCATGACCTGAGCTGAAGTCAGACGCTTAACCTGAGCCACCCAGATGCCCCTCTTTCTAATAACATAGTAAAGATAAAAAATTCTGAAGATCTGCTCCCTCATTGAGGTGTAGAAAATGGGCTTGGAACCCCGATTCTCATGTGGCTGAGCACAGGGGTGCCCTCTGGAGGTCTCTTCCTGTAAGGGCCTCCCGCCAACCTGGCTTCCAGAAGACTACTGGTGGGGGCAGGGGCGGGGTGTGGTCAGCAAAAACTACCAATTAGAAAGAATCGGGAGACATCATGACACAAAACCATAAGGTGTTTTTGTTTTGTTTTGTTTTTTCCTTCTAGAATTAAGGTGAAAAGGAAACTCTTGAATGGCAACACACCCATGGTTTTCACCATCCGCTACTTAGAACCCTTTAATCACCTACGCTAGGCTGTTGTCCTCCTGAGTTTAGGTCTCTAGAAAGATGGCCGCACAGCTCATCCCCCTCAGAGGGCCTGGGCAATCTTTTATTTCCTTTCCTACCAAAGGGCGTGTGAGGTATGTCTGGCTCCCTTTCTATTTTCTACTGTCTTCCAGCAATGAGCGGCCCTCCTTCCCTGGAGACCAAAGGGGATTAGAACCCCACCGGTGGTGTTTTCTCCACTTCAGATCGGAGCATGCTCACTTCTCACTCCTTGGGAGATTTCTTCTGCCTTTCGACCTGAAAACACCCCACTTAAAACTGGTCTGCTGTTTCCCCTGCCTTCCATTTTCTCTTACATGAGGGGACACCGACTCCCATCTCTACCTCCCACTTGACAGACAACGGCTGAAACGTCTTGGTGCTTCCAGATGTAAATAGCTGAAGTTCTGAACTGGGCAGGGTTTTCACATCCGCTACAGAGACACTATGTTGGTTGTAAGGTTTCTTATGAACGTTTAAATCTCGTCAGGAACGCCCTCAACCGTCTGGAAGAGAAGACTCCTCCGGACTCCGTCCAGAAGTGACCACGCAGCCGCAGTTGGCGGGATCTCCAGCCCGCGATCCGACTGGAACTCCTCCAGGTGCCAATGACCCACGCCGCGGGTCACCCAAGGCGTCCTCGGTCTCCAGTGGCGGCAAGTCTCCCCATCAGGCGGATGTTCCTAAGAGGGGAGGCAGGCGGAGCGGCAGCTTGCTTTCAAAGAGGGTCTCCGTCGACCGGAGCCAACACGAGATCCTGCAGATGATTTTCTCCAGGAGAAGGAGTGGAGCCTCGGAAGCCAACTTAATCGGTGAGTGTTGCCTTCGCACGTGTCTTAGGGTCCGTTTTCTGGGGCTTTGGTAACGTTTCAGCACCTTTTCCTTCTGACAGTGGCAAAGTCGTGGGCAGACGTGGTCAAACTCGGGGCCAAGCAGACCCAGGCTAAAGCGGTTAAACACGGCCCTCAGAGACAGCTGAGCAGAAGGCCAAGGAAAGCCAACACTCCGAAGGTAGGAACAGCTCCTTGGCCGCGACCGCGATGTGAGATCGCGCTGGGTGGGGATCTACGCTCTGAGGTTGTCTTCATCTTGAGGCGTTTGTTTTTTTCCAGAAGCCTGTGAGCAGCATTCCCAATCAGTTTAGTACAGGCCATGCCAACTCTCCCTGTACCATAATCATAGGGAAAGCTCACCTCGAAAAAGTAAACGTGCCTGCTCGGCCCTACAGAATGCTCAACGACTTTGTCATCAACAAAAAGATGGACTTCAGTGAAGATCTTTCAGGTAAGGGCGTAGCCTCGAAGGCTAGAAACCATAGCCCTTGGGTCCCCCTGCCTGTGAGGAGGTGGAGGGGTGCCGTGGGTGTGCACGGACTGGGAGCAGATGGGAGGATCACCATCGAGTCAGGCCCTGGGGTCCTGGAGGTTCAAGGCGGAGCTCGCAGGGCTGGGGAACAAGAGCAAGGCCTCGACCCCGTGGGGACCGTCGTGAGTCCTGCACGGAGCGGGTGTGAATGGTAAGCGCACGTCCTTACCTCGGATTGCGGCATCGATGGAGACAACTGGAGCCCCCTGCATGGTGAAGAGCGCTGGCTCGCTCTTAACAATTGCACTTTCCCTGCGTTGATGCCAATTGATGCCCCCAAAGCTGAGCAATATTTTACTGCTTCAAGAGTTCCTTCCCTTCCGGGAAGCTTAACTGTTCTTTGAAACAAAAGCCTGCGGGAAGAGCTTCCCTGAAGCCTTAGTAGCTGAGGCAGCGTTTCCATTCTCAGTAAAGGCGGGATGTGATTTGCCTCTGGTTGTCTTAGATTAGCACCGGGGCTGGGGTTTCGTGCTCCCTGGTGTGCCCGGTGCTTTCCGCCTCCAGCACGTTCGCAGAGAGGGGAGACGTGATTCCCCCTCCTTAGATGGAGTCTTTTTTTAAATTTCCTGGCTTATTTTATGATGGAATTGTTGTACTGCTCTGTATAACCCACATAGAAGTCCCCTCTGAGTACTGTCACAGTAAGATCAATACGTACAGTTTTGGGGGCGCCTGGGTGGCTGTTGGTTAAGTGTCCGACTTTGGCTCGGGGCGTGATCTCACAGTTCATGAGTTCGAGCCCCACGTCGGGCTCCGTGCTGACAGCTCAGAGCCTGGAGCTGCTTCAGATTCTGTGTGTCTCTCTTTGCCCTGCCCTACTTGTGCTCTGTCTCTCAAAAATGAATAACTATGAAAAAATATACATTTAGCTTTTTAAAAAGAACAAACCATAAAATTGCAGAACAACTGGAGCCTGTTTGACAGCAAGCTCAAGGAGAAAAAAGTTTTGAGTACGTACCACCCTATACGCAGTCGTATGCACATACGTGTATCCTTGTAGGTTATGCTCAGGTGTGAGTGTACTAATGCACTTACGTTACAACGCGTTAAGAACCGACCCTCAAACATATTTTTAAGATAAAATTAATAGTTTAAATGCTCAGTACCCAGGACAGTGGATTTTCCCAACCTTCCTTCCAGACCCCTTCCTAGAGGGTCCCACAGTTTCTACCCCTTGGTGTGAGTAACTCTCAAGACAAAACCTCAGTCTGTGCTGAAGCCTGGATCCTGGGTATTCAGGGGGGGCCTGAGTAG
The DNA here is from genome assembly GCA_017311185.1 of Proteles cristata cristata. NCBI lineage: Eukaryota > Metazoa > Chordata > Mammalia > Carnivora > Hyaenidae > Proteles > Proteles cristata. The sequence goes on from JAESUZ010005312.1 coordinate 37,366, forward strand.
CGGCAGAAGGAGGAGGCTTTTAAGGGAAATGGCTGGCTTGAGGGCCTCCGGAACGGGCTTCCCAAAGGCAGTTTGCAAACGGATGCCAGACCGAGATTTTTATTTTTTGATCCATCGCTGGCAGAATGAGAAAGTACGACGAAAGCAGGATAATGTGTTTCAGAAAGACAAATCTTCCATTTAAAGAACTGTATATAGTTCTTTTCTCCTGAGATTTATGTTCATAGTACTTTTTAGTGTTGAGATGAAAGCATGGTGATATTACTACTTGACAATACTATCGATGGGCAGTCATTTTTGATTTTAATTGGAGAGGTTTTATTGATATGTAAAACCCAGGTCCGCATCAGCTAGGGCTTTTCAAGGCAGCATGAGGGCACTGGGGCTCTGGAGGTCTGGCCGGGAGGTGCCAGAGGTGGCCTCTGTCTCCCGGCTGGTGGTCAGAATTGGGGCAACGTTGTAAGACTGAGGTGTCAACTTCCTCCATTTGATTTTCTTACCAAGAGGAAAAACAAAGAAGAGGAGATGCGATCGCAACTTCTCATTGTGCTTCTTCAAAATGAGTTTGTTATTTTTTTAAGTCCACGTTTGATGGACAGTGTGAGCAGGGGAGGGGCAGGAAGAAAGGGGGGCAGAGGGTCTGAAGCAGGCTCTGCAAGGATAGCTGAGACCCCAATGTGGGGCCCGAACTCAGAACTCGTGAACGGTAAGGTCATGGTTTGAGCTGAAGTCAGATGCTTAATCAGCTGAGCCCCCCAGGCGCCCCAAAATGGGTTCGTTATTAATACATGACCCCGTTTCCCGTGAACTCTGGGGACTCATTCACTGTTCCCTCCCCGCCACTTCCTCTGGGGTCCTTGGGGACTGCTATGGTGGCTGGCAGGTGTGACCAATATGTTCGTTGCTTCTCACATATTCTCTTCTAACAGGGTTAACTGAAATGTTCCGAACCCCGGCAGCGAAAGTGAAGCCACAAACAGAGAGCCTGTGTCCCAGCGCTTTCTCACATTCAGAAGACATTGTCAGAAGAGAATTTCAAGTACCTGATTCAGGAGAAAAACCTCTGCTACGCACGTCTGAAAATTTTGGTTGGTTTACTTTTTTTTTCCTCCTAGCACTTTGATGTTTTTAGTAGGAATTGTAGATGGTATTATTATTCTCTTTTTGCATGAGATACAGTATTATTTGTCTATAACAGATACTCCTGAAAAAATACCATTTCCAACTTCTCGGTTCTGTTGTTTAGGGGAAATGCCTATTAGCAGTTGAACTAACGTTGGTGTTCAGCAAGCTGCATAAGAAGAGTGATCCTTTACTAATTTAAACTACCTGTGCACGCTTCTGCTTTCTTTGTTAAAAGGGGTTGACCAGCAGAGAAGTAGAATGACCTCTCATCGTAGCTGCATAAATTACTCAAACTCATAATTACTCTAAATAACCCAAGAGAAAGAGAATGTGTACATTGTGCTTAGTGTTGCGAATCTTCCAGACGGCCTGTGCCCCGGAGTGAGTCCAAGATGGGAGGAATGAGGCTGTCTTGCTCTCGCACCGAGTACTGGTTACTCAGTGCCTGGCATGGAGGGAACAGCTTTACTACATGAGTAGTACAGCCTGTGCTGAGAAGTAGATGTTTCCTGTGTGGTGCGGACCCCAATGTACTAACGATAAGTCACATTACCGTATTAGTGGTTCCACAGGAGAAACGGCTGTTTGCCTCTCATGTTTGAAGGAAGGAAAGTCTGCATTCAGGTGACTGAGACATGGTGCGCTAAACTTCAGGAGACCCTTCTTTTTTTTTTTTTTTTTTTTTTAATTTTTTTTTTTAATGTTTTATTTATTTCTAGGAGAGAGAGAGAGACAGCGTGAGCAGGAGAGGGTCAGAGAGAGGGAGTCACAGACTCTGAAACAGGCTCCAGGCTCTGAGCTGGGAGTCAGCACAGAGCCCGACGGGGCTCGAACCCACGAACCGCGAGATCATGACCTAAGTGAAAGTCGGACGCTTAACCGACTAAGCCACCCAGGCGCCCCAAACTTCAGGAGACCCTTCTTTTTTTTTTTTAATGTTTTATTTATTTCTGAGAGAGAGGGGCAGTGTGAGTAGGAAAGGGTAAGAGAGAGAGGGAGACACAAAATCAGAAAGAGGCTCTAGGCTCTGAGCTGTTAGCACAGAGCCCAACGCGGGGCTTGAACCCAGGAACCGTGAGATCATGACCTGAGCCAAAGTCGGACACTTAGCCGGCTGAGCCACCCAGGTGCCCCCAGGAGATTCTTCTTAAGGAAGTTTTTTTCTTTTATCTAATCTCTGTGGATCCTAATCCCCTCCTAAGTGTGACCCTTAAGTCACCAGATAGCAATATTCTTAAGTGCGCGTGGCTCATAGGTAAGACAGGTTTATGGCCACATGAGTAGCTTCATATGCTTAGCCCACGTGGACAGGAGGCTGAATTATTGGCTCTTGAGCAATATTTCATAAGGATAAAATACTAAATTGCACAACACAGTGAACAGAATATATTTCTCATGCGTGTTTTTATTTCCTTTAGGAGAGAAAGTATTCCCCGAGGCTCAGAATGCACCACAAGAGCCCTTTGATCAAAGCCCCGCGAGCCCTGTCCTCAGACGACAGAGTATCAGAGCAAACGTGAACATCGAGAAGACTCCGGCATCCGAGGCAGAGGCTCCCAAGGCGGCATCAAGTGCAAACCGGCTTCGAAGGTCCATGGGGCCCAGCAGCACACAGAAGCCGGGTGCGGGGCGCAAGGACCAAGAAGCCCAAGGAGACCCTGAGGAGAACGCTTCAGGACGCCATGTGACGAAGACCCCAAAACGAAGACAGAACCTGGAGGGAGCAGCGAGGGCACAGGAGGGCTGTGCCGGAGTGCGTGAGCAAGATGCCGGGTCAGAGGAAACCGCCGAAGGGGCGGTAGCTGCGAGGAGGTCGAGAAGGTATTCAGAGCAGAAACAGGAACCAGTTGCAGACCTGACCTCCCTCAAGACATGGCAGGACACAGAACCCAAGGAAGACCGGGGGAGCATCCAAGGTCTCCTCCGCACACCCATTCACGCCCAGGGACCAAAGGATGCTGAGAACCGAATGACAGGAAAGCGCCAGAAATCTTCAAGGATGGAACTAGGTGGCACGCCGGCCAGGATGAGCGTACGGCTCAAGGCCCCTCCCCAGAGAGCGGACCTGGAGGAGGGGCCCTCGGCTCTTAGGAAGCCCACCCAGATGCCAGCGGAAAGCCCACGCTCACACGGAGAACAGGGAGATGGTGACGAAGACATCGGGTTGTTTAACAGAACTCCAGAGCAGAAACTGAACGCTGCAGAAAATGTAACTGGAAGCAGGAGGTGGCCAAGAACACCTAAAACCAATATCCATCCCTTAGAAGATCTGGCTGGACTCCGAGATCTCTTCCAAACACCAAACCACACAGATAAACCAACGACTGGTGACCAAAACACCAAAGTTCCCTGCAAATCCCCACTGGCAGGACCAGGCAACACACCAGCAAGTAAAAAGAGGTGGCTCGAGACCCCTCCCCAGAAAGTAGACCTGGAGGAGGAGCCGTTAGCTCTCAGGAAGCCCACCCAGGTGCCAGGGGAAAGGCCACACTCACACAGAGAACCAGGCGGGGAAGATGAAGACATCAGATTGTTTAACAAAACTCCAGAGCAGAAACCTGCAGAAAATGTAAGTGGAAGCAAGAGGCGGCCAAGAACACCCAAGAGAAACGTCCAGTCCCTAGAAGACCTGGCTGGTCTCAAAGACCTCTTCCAAACCCCAGACCTGGTGACTGGTGACCACACCACCAAAGTCTCCTGCAAATCTCCACTCTCAGAACCAGTCAACACACCAATGAATAGAAATAGGCGGCTCAAGACACCTCAGAAAGTGGGCCTGGAAGAGGAGCCCTCAGCTCTCAGGAAGCCCACCCAGACGCTAGGGGAAAGCCCACACTCACACAGAGAACCAGGGGGTGGTGACGAAGACATCAGATTGTTTAACAAAACTCCAGAGCAGAAACTGAATCATGGAGTAACTGGAAGCAAGAGGAAGCCAAGAACACCCAGGAAAAGTATCCAGTCTTTAGAAGACCTGGTTGGCCTCAAAGAGCTCTTCCAAACTCCGAACCACACAGATAAACCAGTGACTGACGATAAAACCACCAAAGCACCCTGCAAATCTTCTGTAGCAAAGCTAGTCAACACACCTGTAAGTCAAAGGAGGCTGAGCAAGACCCCTTCCCAGAAACTGAACTTAGAGAAAGAGTCTTTTGCTCTCAGGACGTCCACGCTGATGCTAGAGGAAAGCCCACATGAACACAGAGATCCAGCAGGTGGTGATGAAGGCATTGGATTGCTCAAGGAAACCCCAAAGCAGAAACGGGACCCTGCGGAAAATGTAAGTGGAAGCAAGAGGCGGCCAAGAACACCCAGGGAAAAGGTCCATTCTCTAGAAGACCTGGCTGGACTCAGAGAGCTGTTCCAATCACCAGACCACACAGACAAACCAATGACTGGTGACCAAACCACCAAAGCACCCTGCAAATCTCCACTAGCAGGACCAGGCAACACGCCAGCAAGTAGAAAGAGGCAGCTCAAGACCCCTCCCCAGAAAGTGAACCTAGAGAAAGAGTCTTTCGCTCTCAGGACGTCCATGCTGATGCTAGAGGAAAGCCCACACGAACACAGAGAACCAGCAGGTGGTGATGAAGGCATTGGATTGCTCAAGGAAACCCCAAAGCAGAAACTGGACCCTGCGGAAAATGTAAGTGGAAGCAAGAGGCGGCCAAGAACACCCAAGACAAAGGTCCCGTCCCTAGAAGACCTGGCTGGACTCAAAGAGCTCTTCCAAACCCCAGACCCGGTGACTGGTGACCACACCACCAAAGTCTCCTGCAAATCTCCACTAGCAGAACCAATCAACACACCAGCAAGGAAAAAGAGGTGGCTCGAGACCCCTCCCCAGAAAGTGGACCTGGCAGAAGAGCCTTCAGCTCTCAGGAAGCCCACCCAGATGCCAGGGGAAAACACACACTCACATACAGAACCTGTAGGTAATGATAAAGACATCACATTGCTTAAGAAAATTCCAAAGCAGAAGCTGGACCCTGTAGAAAATGTAAGTGCAAGCAAGAGGCTCAGAACAGGTAAAGAAAAGGTGGAATTCCTGGAAGACATGGCCGGTTTTAAAGAGCTCTTCCAAACCCCAGAGCAAACCAAGAGAACAACAGCTGTTGTCAAAACTGCAATACTGCCCTGCAAATCCCCACGAGCAGAAACAGTCAACACAGCAACCCACACGAAGACATTGCTCAAGGTATCTCTGGGGAAGGTCACCATAGAGAAAGAGCTCTCTGCTGCCACGAAGCCCACCCAAAGGCCTGAGGAAGCCACACACACACACAGAGAACCAGTAGGGGAAGATGAAGACATCAAATTGTTCATGGACACTCCAAAGCAGAAACTGAAACCTGCGGAAAATGTAAGTGGAAGCAAGAGGCGGCCAAGGACACCCAAGACAAAGGTCCCGTCCCTAGAAGACCTGGCTGGACTCAAAGAGCTCTTCCAAACCCCAGACCCGGTGACTGGTGACCACACCACCAAAGTCTCCTACAAATATCCACTGGCAGAACCAGTCAACACACCAGCAAGGAAAAAGAGGCAGTTTGAGACCCCTCCCCAGAAAGAGGACCTGGAGGAGGGGCCCTCGGCTCTCAGGAAGCCCACCCAGACGCCAGGGGGAAGCGCACACTCACACGGAGAACCTGTGGGTGAGGGTGAAGACATCAAATTGTTTACGGAAACCCCAAAGCAGAAACTGGACCCTGCGGAAAATGTAACTGGAAGCAGGAGGCAGCCAAGAACACCCAAGAAAAAGGTCCACTCTTTAGAAGACCTGGCTGGACTCAGAGAGCTGTTCCAATCACCAGACCACACAGACAAACCAATGACTGGTGACCAAACCACCAAAGCACCCTGCAAATCTCCACTAGCAGGACCAGGCAACACTCCAGCAAGTAGAAAGAGGCAGTGCAAGACCCCTCCCCAGAAAGTGGACCTGGAGGGAGAGCCTTCAGCTCTCAGGAAGCCTACCCAGATGCCAGGGGAAAACACACACTCACATGGAGAACCTGTAGATGAAGATGGAGATATCAAATTGTTTAAGGACACTCCAAAGCAGAAACTGTATGCTGCAGAAAATGTAACTGGAAGCAAGAAGTGTCCAAGAACACCCAGGGAAAAGGTCCAGTCTTTAGAAGACCTGGTTGGCCTCAAAGAGCTCTTCCAGTCACCACACCACACAGATAAACTAATTACTGGTGACCAAGCCACCAAAGTTCCCTGTAAATCTCCACTAGCAGGACCAGGCAGCAAGCCAACAAACAGAAGGAGGCGACTCAGGACCCCTCCCCAGAAAGTGGGTCTGGAGGAAGAACCCTCAGCTCTCAGGAAGCCCACCCAGATGCCAGGAGAAGGCCCACACTCACATGGAGAACCAGAAGGTGGTGATGAAGACATCAGATTGTTCAAGGAAACCCCAGAGGAGGAACTGGGCCCTGGAGGAAATGTAACTAGAAGTAAGAGACAACTAAGAACACCCAAGAAAAAGGTCCAGGCCTTAGAAGACCCAGCTGGCCTCAAAGAGCTCTTCCCAATACCAAACCACACAGATAAGCCAATGACTGGTGACCAAACCAAAGCACCCTTCACATCTCCACTAGCAGGACCAGACAACAAGCCAACAAACAGAAGGAGGCGGCTCAGGACCCCTCCCCAGAAAGTGGGTCTGGAGGAAGAACCCTCAGCTCTCAGGAAGCCCACCCAGACGCCAGGAGAAGGCCCACACTCACACGGAAAACCAATAGGTGGTGGTGAAGACATCAGATTGTTCAAGGAAACCCCAGAGGAGAAACTGGGCCCTGGAGGAAATGTAACTAGAAGTAAGAGACGACTAAGAACACCCAAGAAAAAGGTCCAGGCCTTAGAAGACCCAGCTGGCCTCAAAGAGCTCTTCCCAATACCAAACCACACAGATAAGCCAATGACTGGTGACCAAACCACCAAAGCACCCTACAAATCTCCACTAGCAGGACCAGAAAACAAGCCAACAAACAGAAGAAGGCGGCTCAGGACCCCTCCCCAGAAAGTAGAACTCAAGGAAGAGCCCTCGGCTCTCAGGAAGCCCACCCAGACGCCAGAGGAAAACACACACTCACTCAGAGAATCAGGTGATGACAAAGACATGAAATTGTTTAATAAAACTGCAAGGCAGAAACTGGGCCCCACAGAAAATGTAACGGGCAGGAAATATCGGCTAAGAGCGCCCAAGGAAAAGGCCCAACCCCTGGAAGACACGGCCAGTCTCACAGAGCCCATCCCAACACCAGATCATACTAAGGGACAAGAGGGCAAGGCTGGTGGCATGAAGGGAGCTCCACAGCAAATACCAGATGGCGGGAAGCCTGTCAAAATCTTACCAGGAGTCCTTAGGGCCCCTCGAGCACAACCTGCGGAAGACCAGGCGGGCCTCAGAGACCCTGTACAATCTCAAAGTGAAAGCAGCGTTTCCCTGTCCCCCAAGAGGAAACGAGGAAACAAGGGGGGTGTCACAGGAACAAAGAGGGTGCGCTCTGTGTCACCTCTACAGGCCCCTGCAGAAGAGAAGCCCCCCCAGAAGAAAAGACGGGGAGCCCCCGGAGAAGGATGTGACCCAGCTGGACCCCTGCCCACGAAGAAAAAGCTAAGGATTGTGGGAGAAGGGATGGAACTCCTGGAGGACCTGACCAGCCACAAGAGGGAAACGAGAAGAAGGGGGCGAGACGTAGAAAGGACCCCTGCACAACAGGTGATGGCAGATGTCACATCCCTCTGTGCCCCCTCGGATGGTGTTTCCATCTGGGGCTCATATTTGGTATACATTGTTCATAGCTTTAATGTGTATGTGAATATCTTCTCCCAAAGGGGTCTGCATTCAACACAGTAAATAACCGCAGACCAAGTTAAAGGATCCTTTGGGGATTTATACAGAGAATAGACTTAATTTGGGAAAGTAATAGGTCAAAATGATTATTATGAATTTTGATGAGAGTTTCTCAGGAACTGAGTGAGTCCTGCTCATCTACAAAGCTGTGAATGGTGTCGAGGAAAGGTAGGAGCTGAGTCCTGTGCTGTCCCAGAGCCCATAAGCAGGAGCTGGGGGGGGGGTGGGGTGGAGGAGGTAAGGCAACGGGGTCAGTCTACGCGGTTAGAGCAATCTGCAGGGGGCTCCGCACCCTGAGTGTCAGGCTGTGAGGCAGAGAGTTACTCCTACATGGAGAGTACTTTGTACATTCCGCTCTAGAAACTGCAGTCCTTCTGTCCTGCTTGAGCAATGATTGCAAAAGGCTTAGGAATTCATTTGCTGCCTGGAAAGGGGGCATTTTGGTAAAATCCCCTTGTAATCAAATTTGCCACACATGACACTCGGGTATTGCGATGGAAATTGAGCCTCAATTCCTTATTTGCAGTTTATCAGTAGAGAGGATTTCTCCCTGGAGCGAAGGGATTGCTGGCATCTTAAGAAAACAAATATGAAATTTTCACATGCATTCTTTGCAAATTCACTTTGATTGTTTTTTCCCCCATGTTGAATTGTGAGATCTGTATTACTCACGATTGGCATGTTGTGGATGTCTTGAAATTTTTAGGGAATGTCTCTGCGCTCTAGACGGCCTAACAAACCCGAGCTCGAAGAGCACAGACCCGAGCCTGTTAAAGCAGCAACAGAGAAGGTGAAAACAAAGAGAAATGACAGGAAGCCCCTGACGACCTCCCAGGAGACAAAGCCACAAAGCCCCGAAGACGGAGCCAAGAACCCTACACCTCAAGGCCAAGTCCGTGCAAGCAGAATGTGTCTGCGGTCTGCGAGACAGAAAAAGATGCCCTTGCCTGACGGAGCAGAGAAGCGGAGGGAGAAAGGTGTGGCTGTCTGCGTGAAGAATCAGGAGGAAGAAAGAACGCAACACTCAGATTTCGTGTCTTTGAGATCCAGAAAAATTACGATCCCTCCAGGAGGAAATGCTTCGGAGAGCGAATCCCAACAGCGAGTGACTCGGGGTTCCAAGAGATGTGCCGAAAATATAAAAAAGGCAAGTAATTCACCGTGTTTTCTTTTTCTTTATATTTATTTTGAGAGAGAAGGAGAGAGAATCCCAAGCAGGCTCCATGCTGTCAGTGCAGAGCCCCACACAGGGCTGGAACTCACGAACCATGAGATCATGGCCTGAGCCAAAAGCAAGAGTTGGACGCTTAACCGATTGAGCCACCCAGGAGCCCCTGCTTTTCTATATTTATGAGCAGAGAATGTTTTAATATAAATTTGTCCTGTGTTCAAAAAACAAACATTATATATAACATGCTGCCCACTCCTAGTTATCCTGGGGTAGGAAGCATGAGTGTAAGCCACGTACTTTGTCGTAGCTGCATTTAGGGGATTCCACTCCGCTAGAAAACTGACATGAAGACACCTTTCAGGGAGCGCAAGAAATTCATCTCTTGAATACTTTCTGACTGCTTGTTACATACCCGGCAGGAAAATTCTAGGTAGATGAGTTCAGTCCCCTGTTAGTTAAGCAAAACTTACTCAAGCAGAAAGGCGGTCCTGCCTGGATTCTGTAGGATTTGCTTTGGAAAACTAGAATGGATGAAAGTCAAGAGTGTCCATAAGGCGAGTGGTACCACGTGCTTGCTAAGGTGGCGTCACAGTTAGGAGCCCGTGAGCCGTCTGGCATTTGAATAAGTCCACCCTGCATGATGAAATCCAATCCATGTTCTTCTGGGGAATACTTGATTTTGTTAGTTTAAAAGCAGCGGGGGGAGGGGGGGGTTGAGTCACTCCCTTTTTGTGGGTGGTGTCAGTTTCTCAGCGTGCGGTGGGAGACCTCTCGGGGCCAGGGCTGTGGCCACCACTCTGATGTGAGCGTGTGAACTTACTGCTCAGCCGTCTAATTCAGTGCGAGCTGCAAAGGCAGAAGACATTTGTTTGCCCCGTGTTGTGGTGATGGTGACAGCGTGCGTCCCCACCCAGGATGTCCCTGGGGGCCCCCGTCACCCTGTGAGCCGTGAGGGAACAGGGACACAGCAACTGTCTATGGTCAGAATGTACTCCCTCAGCACCCCCTTAGCCTGCAGAGCGCCCCATCTACTCTCGTCTCCACTGTCGGGTCCACCAGGATGCTTCCCTGATGGTCGGGTCGTTGGGTGACCGTCTGCACTGGTGGCGTGATGCCTTCAGTCATTATCCAAGCAGCTCAGGTCACGTGCATTCAAACTGAGCCTTAGACTTCTCAATTCCTGTCTTTTGTTCTCCGGACCCTTCCCTCCCCTTCGGGTGCTAAAGATCGCTTGGTGAGGGGGGCAGCCTGGGTTGCTCAGTCCGACAAGTGGCCGACTGTTGGTTTCAGCTCAGGTCACGATCTCGCAGTTTGTAAGTTTGAGACCTAGGTCGGGCTCCAGGCTGACAGTGCAGAGCCTGCTTGGGATTCTCTCTCTCTCTCTCTCTCTCTCTCTCAAATAAACTTCAAAAATAAATAAATAAATAAAGATCACTTGGTCTTTATTTAAAGTCACTGGGGGGAGTCTGCTTCTGATGTATACTCAACATGACGTTCCACTTTTTCCGAAGGGCTGATGGGTTGGGGGACGGTGTGAAGTAGGAGCAGACACCCAACTGGCTCTGAAAGGGCAGATCGTCCTGTTCCATCTCCCCGTCCAGAGGGATGAGCCTCCCGGCTCCTCCTGGAGCACACACAGCAGGGGATCCCAGCCACACTCATGGACTACAGAGATTGTGCACTTCACACACAGAGATGAGTCACAAAACCCAAACTATCCCTTCCTGTTCATAAATCTGAAGTCACTTTTTTGAGTGTTTTTTTTTTTTAAAGTTTATTTGTTCATTTGTTTTGAGAGAGAGAGAGCAGGCGGGGGGGTGGGGGTGACAGTGAGAGAGGGAGAGAGAGAATCCCAAGCAGGCTCCATGCTGTTAGCGCAGAGCCGGACGCGGGGCTCAATCTCCCCAACCGTGAGATCATGACCTGAGCCATGACCTGAGCCAAAACCAAGAGTCGCTTAACCGGACACTTAACCGGCTGAGCCCCCCAGGGGCCCCTTGAGTGATATTTTTTAATTAGTGAAAATGTGTGTATTTGCGTGGAGGTTTTCTTTCTTTTTTTATTATGTCTCAACTTAAAAGTAGGTTACTGGTCTTCCTATTTAAAACAAAAACCATACTTACCTGGCAGGAGAGATACCGTGACCACGAAGGTGGTTTTCCCAGGGTGAGGCTCATCCATTGCACTCCGGATGTGCTGACCCCTGCGTTTTCCCCAAATGCAGGGAACTCGACTGCATAATTTGTGGTAGTGGGGGACTGCATTCCCGCTTTCCCCTTTATTTTTTTATTTTTTAATTTTTTTAATTTTTTTTTTCGCTTTCCCCTTTAAAAAAAAAAAGAAAAGAAAAAAAAGAAAATAAAACTAAAAAACTAAATAGTAAAAAGATTTTAAAGGACAAAAGCAACTTTCACGGGATACCTCTTAAAATGCATTTCCAACCTTAAAATTAATTTCCTAGAACTCAGAGTGTGCATCAACACCTAGTCAGGCTTTGAGTTTTTGCAGAGTGGAGTTGGTTATAAAAAATTGTTCTTGGGGCGCCCGGGTGGCTTAGTCGGTTAAGCGTCCGACTTTCGCTTAGGTCATGATCTCGCGGTTCGTGGGTTCGAGCCCCGCGTCGGGCTCTGTGCTGACTGCCATCTCAGAGCCTGGAGCCTGTTTCAGAGTCTGTGACTCCCTCTCTCTCTGACCCTCCCCTGCTCGCGCTGTCTCTCTCTCTCTCCTAGAAATAAATTAAAAAAAAAAAATTGTTCTTTTCAATTACTTAAGACTTCGATTTTTCTTTCCAAACAGGATGAAGACAACGTGAACATCAAGAAAATAAGAACCAGAAGTCGTCGGGACAATTAAGATGTTTAGCAAAGAAGCTTGGGTGGGGGGGCGTTGTGGGGGGCGGGAGTGGGAACAAGTGACCTGTTTCAGCACAATCTTTGGGTACATTTAAAAGGGAATTCTGTAAATAATGCTATCCGGGTGTTTAAGGAAAGAACTTTTACATTTTTCCGTCTCCAGATGTTGTATTCACAAAGGCCACGTGGCGGTCAGAGACTGTTCATCACTCATAACGTGATAAAAATGTAAAACTTGGGTTGGGACGGTTGGGGGGCTTGGGACCTAGAAATGGCTTTTAATTTGGCAAAATGAGCCCCGGAAGTTTCTCACCCGTCCGTCCTTGTCAGCCGTGGACGCCAGCACGTGCCACACGGCTCTGTAGATGCTTTATGTGGGTCCGTGTCCCACATCAGAATGTGAATCAGGGGCTTCTGTCCCTGTGTCGCCAGCACTGGGCAGGCACTCAGGAAACGTTAGGGAAAGGGCAGATTAGAATAGATGAATGACGTGTGTCAGGTCTTTCTTCACAATGGGGGACGCATTTGGCCCATTCGCAAAGGCTCTTGGCCACCCACAGGGGACAGCCCTGTCCTCGGTGTCCCTGCCCTGGAGGGAATACAAGTGTGACCTGGGGGAAGCTGGTGGCCCCACCTGCAAGGTGGCGGGGGTCACGGATTTAGACTGCCTGGGGCTCGCCTTTGTCGCTTGCAGAGTATTTGTCTCAGCTGGGACTGCTCGCATCTGAGAAGGCACCCACCCCTGCGTCTCAGGGCCACTGGCCAGGGTGCCCCCCACCCCGTCTCTGAATGGTGACAATAGTCATTCCAGCTTCTCGAACTTTCTGTCCTGTCTTTACCTTTTCCCAGCATCCTCCCCGATCGCACCCGCCTGGGCGTTCCCAGACTGCACCTGTCGGTCTGCCTCAGTGCCCCACATGCCACCTTGTTCAGAAAATAGCACCCACCCTCCTCCTGAGGAACGGCCGTGATCCAGGGGTGTCCGTGTGAGCTGGAGCCCCCCGGGGCCTCAGACCCAGGCAGCCGGGCCTCAGCATCTTGTCCCGCCGTGTCTTGTCCGTCTTTCTGTGTTCCCTGGGGTAGAAACCAGCACACTTTCCCTCCAGTCGCCCGTCCGCGTCTCCCTCGCTGGTCTGGCTGTGTGGAGGCGAGGAAGGGACATGAGCGCAGCTGTCCCCTCTGGCGTCCCCGTCTGCCCTTTCTGTCCTTGTGTATGGCGTGGAGCCACATAATAAAAACTGCTGAAGGAGCACATGGATCTCAGTGTGTCTCTGGGTCAGCGGTAGTTGCCTTTGCCGTTCTGGCGGCTGTAAGAACATTCTGAATGGTGTCTAAGATGGTGCGGAGCGTGACGGCTTGGGGAGGGCAGCGGTGAGGGGCAGGAAGGGGCACTGAAGCGTCCACAGAGCAGCTGATGGTTGAACCGGGCCAGGAGGGGATGGTGTCTTGGGAGCAGAAGAAAGAGGAGTAGTTTAGAAAGGGCAGTTTTTTGTTTTTTGTGTTTTTTTAAGAAGTTACTTTATTTGAAAGTGTGTGTCATAAATGTGTCGTTTCGGTAGCAAAATACAAGAAAATGTAAAATACTAGGATTTTTCTATGATTAAGCTGTTCTGCCAACACTTCGGATTTAGTGGTAATTATGAGCCTGGCACATAGAAACATTTCAATTAGCCACATGCCTGGGGAATGGAATATACGAGGTAATTAAAAAACCCTTTAGGGTTCAATTCTAACCAAAAATCTCACTGCAGTATATCAGCAGATTTCCTCACCTTCGTCAGTGTACAGTATTTCAAGAGCACGGTGAGGGGGATTTCATTGTACGGGGCCGTAAGTGCTGGGTTAGAGAAGCTCATTCCCACACATGTTCCTTAAAACTGGCCCACAGGGCGCACCTTCCACTTAGCATTTGGGGGAAGCATCGGACCAATATTAACCAACCAGGCAGACTTCGTGTTTGGAAACAGGGTATAAGAAATAAACACTTAGGGGCGCCTGGGTGGCTCAGCTGGTTAAGCTTACAACTTTGGCTCAGGTCATGATCTCATGGTTCATGGGTTCGAGCCCTGTGTCGGGCTCTGTGCTGACAGCTCGGAGCCTGGAGCTGCTTCAGCTTCTGTGTCTCCCTCTCTCTCTGCTCCTCTCCCTGCTCACGCTCTGTCTCTCTGTCTCTCAAAAGTAAATAAACAAAAAAAATTTTAAAGAAAAAGGAAGAAACAGCTATTTGCTGTGTGATTTATTGACTTCTCTGGGCCTCAGATTCCAAATAACATCCATCAGGCAAAGTTCTCGATAAACAGGAACTGCTTTTACTTTTTTTTTTTTTTTGGCCTCCAAACTTGTGTGACCTGCCTGCCAATCTCTCTTTGACTTTCTTTTACGTTTTTTAAATTTATTTTGAGAGAGAGGGTCAGAGAGAGAGGGGGAGAGAATCTCAAGCAACGTCTGCGCTGTCAGCGTGGAGCCCAATGTGAGACTTGATCTCATGAATGGTGATACCACGACCTGAGCTGAAATCAAGAGTCAGATGCTTGGGGCACCTGGGTGACGAGCATCGGAGATTCTGTGTTTCCCTCTCTCTCCCTCATCCCTGCTCTCTCTCAAAAATAAATACACATAAAAAAAAAAAAAGTCGACGCTTGACCAAACGAACCTTCCAGGGACGCCTCTCTCTGACTTTCTTTTCTCAGTTCTGTACCTTCGTTAGGCAACACCCTCCATGCACACATACTCCTAATAAGTGTTCTTGCCTGGGCACACACACACACACACACACACACGCACACTCATATAAACAGTACTCCCACACACTACACAGTCATATGAACATACACATACACACACATTCCTACAATCATGTACATGTACACACAATCCTATACACACACACATACTCATACTCCTACATGCACCACACACACACTCCTACACACACTATACACAGTCATATAAACACACTCATACACGCCACTTTTCTCTGGGACTTTTCCCACCTGCTTCCTGCCTCACCAATGACTTCCTCCCGTCCCGAGCTCAGCTCCCTCAGAGAAGCCTGGGCACCCCCTTCCCAGGCCGGGTTGGGCCCTCCGTTTCTTGCTCCGGAGTCATCTGGTGCTAACGTGTGGCGTGTGGGTCTGTGGAAACCAGAACGCCGAGCGCTGGCCTCCTCTGCCAGGGCCAAGCGTCGCCCTCCATGAAGGGCAGAGCAGGATTCAGCGCCACCGTTAGTCAGTAGTGAGACCCGGGGCGTAGGACGTGCCTGGCCAGCTGTCCATGAGATGAAATTTTAAAACACGAGGGATTTTTATTAAAGGGAGGCAGGGCGGGGGGCGAGCAAACTCAGGAGCCAAGAGCGGGGAGCCGCAGCCCGGGGCTGAGTCGGAGGCCCTGCTTCACCAGCCTGTCTCCATCTCCAGCTCTGACGGGTCTTCTCCTGGCCGCTGGGCCGTCACCTTACCTCTGGGAGCGGCTCTAGGGTAGAGGACGGAACTCCCGGAAAGCGTAGTCATATATCTGGTCAGTCCGGGCACAAACGGGGGGGTGGGGTTGGGGGCCAGGGACAAGGATTTGACCCAGGGCCGCCAGAGATGGCCAGGAATGTGTACATTGCTCAGACTTTCATCTGGCCGCCTGCATAGGTCCTGGATCCTGGGAGATGATGCGGGGCAGGTCCCGGAGACAGGAGCCGGCGGCGAGTGAGATCGTCCAGGGGAGGAGGTTTTCCATCAGGAGGTAGAGGAAAGTCGGGAGTCTGGAACTGATCACCACGTGGAGGGGCTCAGGAAGGAAGGAAGGGAGGGAGGGAGGGCGCCCTCAGCCCTGCACACAGAGCAGGAATCTGGGCCGTCAGTACCCAGCATCTCACCAGGTCCAGGCACCTCAGGTTGTCACGGAAAGAGTCCGGATGCCAACTCCATAAATTCTACCTCCTCACTAAAAATAATTTAAGATATGTGATGGGGATGCTAGGTTTTGCTGGGCTTTCTAGAAGCTCCTCTAGATGAGCTGCTGGAGTCATCTTCTAGGAAACAGGTTCCAGCCGCAGCTCCAGGGACCCCGATTCCGGTGCCTTGCAGGGGGTCCCGGCCCCCGAGGTGTCTCCAGAACGTGGTCCCGGTCTTACCCCCTCTTGGCACTACCGGCACGGAATGCCACGCTGGCACTGAGCTTTCAACAATCTGTAAATTTCAGTTGCGTGAATGTTCCTCTTTATGAAGGAATAAAATACCCATGACTTGTCCCCATGAAGCCCCTCCTCCTGTCTACATGATGATGTCACAGGAAGGAAGGTTCAATTTGACACAGTTGCGGGGCCCCTGCTGTTGGGCAGACATGGCCGTGTGCGTATGAACGCAATCTAGAACTGGTGAGTCCCAAAGCTTCCTGGACAAGAGGCTTTAACAGCCGTCATTGACGAGCTCTTACAAAGTATTGAAGGGAAATATTTATAACGTGAATCCCAAAGGGTTAGGGTCGTTCTATAAAAAGAATCACAGAGGAATCAATAATAGGTCTAGGAACTAAATCAATGGGGAAAAGTCACATGACACAACTTGGACAATGGATAAAAAACGTGAATTGGTGATTGCAGCTGAAATACAAATACCGAAAGTGTGAAAGGATGCTCAACCCACTGGAAGTTAGGGAAATGCAAATTGAAATGACATGATTTTTTTTTTTTTGGCTCTCAGTTGTGCACAACTGAAAGGGATTCGTTAGTATCAAGGGTTAGTGACGTAGGGAAACGTCCACCACCGCCCCCTCCTCCCACACCATGGGAGGTAAAGCGCTGGGGCATTTCTGGGCAGTGGGATTTGGCAGTTCCTAGTTATGTTTAGCAAGAGTATGCCCTTCGCCCCAGAAACTCCACCCCCAGGAAGCTCTCCTAGCTGCAGTTTTGTGGACAAAAGTACACGTGTGCGAGCGTTTTCCCCGTAAAATGATGCGGGAATGTCGTGAGCCAATGGAAGTAAGCTCGTGCCCATCACGGAGCCATGGCCATCAGTTTGTGAGGTTTGGAGAACAAGCTGCGCTCTGAAACCGCAGAGGAGGGTGTTCGAGTCCTGACACGCCCAGATGCTAAGACAGACATTCGAGCAAACGGGGAATTCACACAACTGCGCACAGGTGGCATATTTCATCGTGGAGGATGCGAGGTTTTCATATAGTAATCTCTCTAACGTTCAGATGTAGCTCACCGTCGAGTCCCCCGCCGCTACAAGGTACGTCCCTAATCCACACCTTTCAGTCCTAGGGAGGTGCGAACCTTCCTCAGTGGATGGTCAACCTGTCTGTCTGCCTGTCTGTCCAAGGTCACATGCACATGATGTCTGGTTTGAAGGTTTCCATTTGATGGGGGCGAGGGGAGGGGTGCTTCCTCTACGGCAGGCCTGGCGCTCCCTCCTTTTCTGAGGCTGTGGGCTCAGGCAGGCTGGTTGAGTCACTTGGTACCTGGTTGGCTGGTTGATGCCCATACTCACCCCTACCACCCTCTCCTAAACCTCCTTTCTTTCACCCCTGCTCCCCTGTCTGCTCTCTCCTTTCTGGGGTTCCATTTACCCAATGACGGTAAGAATTGATAAGGGGCAGAACAGACAGACCTATAAGGAACACCCAATAATTAAATGGCCCGTAGGTAGGAGCAAATGGCAGTTCAGAGCAGGTGATATTTTTCAGAGGGAGGAGGGGAGAGGAAAATAAAAGCTTATGAAATCATCCATTTTAGCAACTGCAACAAGCCTCATAAAATTTATTAAATAAACACAACCAATAATAACAAGCATATGTTTAACTTCCACGTCAGGCCTGAAATAATCTTGTGTGTGGGTCCAGAAAGGACGTGAAGGTGGAAGGGGTCCAGAGAGAGATGTGAGGGTGACTAGAGACATACAGATGTACAAAGGGAGGCCTTAGAGGACTTCCAATTCTAGGAGGAAAACCAGTGTTGGACGGGCTTTGTGATTCCACCTGGCGGTACACTTTACGCACTGCGTCATCTTCCTGAGGGACTCCAAGAAACTAGTGCTTGGAGCACAGATCCCTGTCTGGAATCTAGAAGGAGCACGGGCTCCCAGAAGGGCGAGTTACTAGCTCGTGCTGCACACACAGCTCACACCTTCTGAAGAGCAGCTGGGAGCCGCAGCCACAAACCCCCATCACCCCCTTCCCTACCCCTGGCCACTGTGTCCATGGTCGGGGCCATTTCCGTGCCAGGGCCAAGCCAGATTTTAGAAGCCCTAAATTAATTGTCAGTATAAATCAATGTCTACCTCCTAATGAATGTCTTGTCTAAATGGACATAAGGCACAGGAATTCAATGAAGAGATTTCATGGAAGAAAGAGACGCAGGCTGGAAGTCAAAGTAAAGATTTATCCTTGCATCAGACTGTTTTAGATCTTGCAATTTGCATATACAAAGAATTCAGCAACATTCACTGGCATTATAATCAGAGCAAGATCAAATTATAGATGTAATAAAAGAAAATATGATAGTTGAAATGGGGAATACAGACATATATTAAAAAGATTGCACATAAATTAAACACGACTTAGTTAAACAAAAGTATCAGTAACCATACATTTTAAAAATAACATGGGCATGTCTTTGAATGCTGAAAACAGACGTGTCAGGCTCATTTAAAAAAGTTTTTAAAAACACATAAAAATACCTTTTAAAACACTGGTATACGCATTCTTCATTCGTCTATCACATGGAGAGAAACAGGAGAGTGAGTCACACAGTGACCGTACAGCTCGGCGATCAGAACGATAGGTCCTAATCGCTATTTGGCATTTGGATGCAGCCGCATGCAACATACAAAAAACGTGACGGTAAGCGCGGCGGCGCGGTGGCGCCGTCAGCAGGGCGCTGTTATGTACAGTGGACCTTCTTTGACCGAGGGGGAAGAGGAGGTCAGCTTTCCCGGTTACACAGAGAGGGCAGTGCGTCCCCAAGTGCCCAAAGGGACTGGCTGGACTGGATTGGGTGGGTGGGTGGGTGGGGGCCTGGACAGAGGCCAGGAGGCCATAATTCCCAGGTCCCCAGAAAGGCAAATACTGCCCTCGACTGGGGACAGGGGTCCTGTGTCCAAGGGAGAGTGGCTTCTGCTTTGTTTCCAGAGTTTAGAAGGACCAAAGTGGGGGGCAGAAAGCCTGCAGTGGACACACGGATACAGGACACACAACAGGGCACTTTCCCAAGGGAACCCCTGATAAATTCAGTCTTAATCTCCATATAAGAGATGCCAGGTGGACCACTGAAGGGCCCGATGGATTCTCACGAGGGCTCCTAAATTAGGCCTAAATCCATTCCCTTGACTTTGACCCCTCAAGTACATCGCAAGTCACCTTCATCACAACGTAACCAGCTCCGTTTCTAGGGTTTGGTTCTCTCTCTTCTCCTTCAGCCAGAGACAGGCTTTGGGTGGGGGACTTTAACAATGAAAACATACGGGACCAACGGGTGCGTCTTGCAAACCTGCCTCCATTTTCCTCTCCGACCAAAATGCATCCTCATTGTCCGGGGGAGGACGGAGGGACGCATTCCGCAGCGCGTGTGCCCGGGGATGCGGCCGGCGGTGGCGACATAAGTCAGAGTTGTGCTGGCGCCTCTTCTGCCCTGGAGTGGAGCTCGAGGGGCCGCGGAGGCTTGATCACTGTGAGGCTATTGTAAGTATCCAACGCGCCGTGGGGTCGCCTTGCCCACACCAGAAATGGACACGGATGAACGGAGTAACGAGAGGGTAATGCGATCACTTCTCAGTGGAAATGTCAAATAAGGCCTTTATATTTCTTTTTGAAAGCAAAAAAAAAAAAAAAAGGTACCCCCAAATGCACATGTTAAGTGCCTTTAGTATGTTAGAACAGGTGTCTTCATTTTCGTATATACATTGTGCTCATCTGCTACCTAACGGCCATAGAAAGATCACTGTCATTAGAGTCAACTTTTCTACATTCATCCTTCTGCCTGTGGTCGCCTCGCAAGCCAATCCAGCCTGGCAGTGAGATTGTTATTATCCAGTGTCAGAGGTCTCAGTAGTATTTCCATTCAAAAATAAGTTAGCTTTTAGATTAAGGATTTCTCTCTCTTTTTCTTTTATTTAAATATTGAGGAGCGGGACTTAAAAAAAAACTGTATAAATCTAGATTTTAAGATTTCTTTTCTTACAAACAATCTTAGCTTGTACAAGATTTTTTTTGTAAATACCAAAACGCTTCCCGGAAAGTTGAAAGCATAACTGCTTGTGGTGGGTCTCCCCAAACGTGTGCTCTTTGCATCTGCACGAGTCAGATGTTTGGCTCTGTCTGAACGTGAGGATTAGGACGTGGTCTGCGACGAGCCTCCGGGTGGCTCCAGACCGGCTGGGCAGTGATGGCAGAACAGGAGGCAAGAGTGAGGAATGCAGTTGGTTTGATTCTCAGAGGCTCCTCGGAGCCAAACACCCAGACAGACGGACAGCACGTGGCCACGTGAGAAGGCAGCCTGGCAGCCGGTTATGCCGCACCCAAGGCCATGGGTTAACCGTACCACCAGCATTCACATCCCCTCCCACCCCCATCCCGGCCCAGGCAGCACAGACCCGGCCGTGAGTAAACGCGTGTTTACCTATCACTATATAGTCACCAACTGCGCTCATGGATTTTATACCTGCACTCAGGCTGTGATGCCTTTGACCTTTAAAATTGTAAAAGTAAACCACAGGAGTTGAGACTGAGGACTTCATAGCATTCCCTACTTACAGTGTATCTCCATGAACTTTCACCTCCCACAAAATGCCGCTACGCAGGGCTCTAAAAATCAGCGTCTGGAAAGGGAATTTTCAACTGATTTTTGAGTCCTCGACCGCTTTCGTAACAGCAGGCTCTGTTTATTCTCCTGCGTTAAGCACACATTGCATATTAAGATTTTTAACATTTAGACGTGCTGAACGTGTGAAATTATATGATGTGATGAATCTAATGTATTATATGGGCTATTACTTGACCTTAATACATTATTCCAGTTTTTAAAAGGGGTATTTAAGATTTAATAACTTTATAGCAGGTGGCCTTTTAAAGCGTAACAAAATATATACAAAGAAATTAGGACGGGTATTAATGTCAACTATGAAATAAATTAACATGATTTTTATAAAATATACTGACCATTAAATTAAAAAATATTTTAAGGCAGGAATTTTCATTTGAAATTAGCATAATCAGAAAATATATCAATAAAATCTTGTACCACTTTGTAGCAGAATTCATACTGTTCCTGAAAAAAAGAAAACAAAACAAGAATACATTAAAATTATATTTTTAAAAAATTCCTTTAATTTAATTAGGAGAAACTATTCAAAAGGAGCCAAAATAAGTCTGACTGGTTACATGATTTACTTTTCAGGCACAGAAATATTTCCAACTAAAACTTTTTTTTTTAATATATAAAAGTTATCAATGATTAGTTTCAAACTAGCATATTTTAGCAGAGTCTGAGTAAAAGGTCTTCAGTTTTCATACTTAGAATGGAAAATGGGGGCGCCTGGGAGGCTCAGTTGTTTAAGTGTCTGACTTTGGCTCAGGTCATGATCTTATGGTTCATGAGTTCGAGGCCCACATCTGGCTCTGTGCTGACCGCTCCCAGCCCGCGGCCTGCTTTGGATTCTGTGTCTCCCTCTCTCTCTGCCCCTCCCCTGCTCGTGCTCGTTTGCTCTCTCTCAACAATTAATAAATAAACATTAAAAAACTGGGAACAACTATTTTGAAATAAAAATGAAAAAAAAAAAAGAATATTTAACTTCAAATAAACTTCGTAATGTAACAAAGAAGTAATCTATGAAGGTTAAAAAAGATGAAAATCTAGGGCATTTTTAAGTTTCCATTTACCTAAAAAGGGACATCGTTTTATATAAGTTTCAGAATTCAAAAGAACATTACCTTCTTTTTAAGGTATTTGACTTATTAAAATGTTTACTCCTGTGCATCATTTGATTCTCGCCCTCCTCTCCGCTCTGGGAGGGGGTAAGGCTGGAGCCGGGTTGGTGGGCTGCTGAGGAAGCAGCCACGTAGGACCTCTGTGGCGTCCACCAATGGTGGGCAGTCCACAGGAAGATGTAAAAGACGGAGCAAAGGGCAACTGGTGGCAATTTTGGAAAACCGTGTGTGTACAATGATCACCGGGCAGACGGGGAGTGGACTCCAAAGGTCTGAGTAACAGTAGAGAGCAGCTAACCTGCTTCTCAAGGAAAGGAGTCTGGTTACTTGCAGACTCTGGTAATCGGCTGGCCGAGGGGGCACAGCGGCCGGGCTCTAGGGTGAGGGGCAGGGGATGCAGGGGACATCGAGTGTGGCCCCCCAGCCCTTCCTGTCTTCTTTCCCAGTACAATGGGTTCAGCTTCTTCTGTAAATACATGTTGAACAAATGTCTAAAGGCTTTGGGGTTGAGAGATGGCCAACATTAGCCTCTGGGGCCTTCGGGCATCTCCGTCCCGCAAGCATGGGCTGGAGCCTGGCTTTCAGGGAAAGAAACTATGGACAGAAGTTGGTCGTAGGACCACAGGGAAGTCACCGGGGGAGCCAAGAAGGGACTGTGGGGTCCCAGCTTCCGGCTGCTGAGATCCCCACTTGGTCATCCAGCCCCCGGAAGGAAAAAAAAGTGAATTTTTGGAGGGAAATTGTAATAAATATATAGACTTTCTTTAAAGAGGTAAGCATTTTCATGAAGAAGTATGGGCCCATCTTAGGAGTCTCCAGAATGCCCAGCGATTAGGGGCAGGTTCACGGGCGAGGGCTCCCACCGCGGGGTCAGTCAGTCTGCAAGCATCTCCTTAATGCGTTATGTTTGCACACCCCGTGCTCTCTTCCAAAGTGTCCCTGCCAAATGCTAGATCCGTGCCCAGAGCACAGCAGGTGGGTCCTCTGACCCTGAAGTCAGGCAGGCTGGGAGTGGGTCTCACTGTGACACTTAAACCCTTGGGTGGGTGATGTGACCGTCCCACACGGAGGTCCCTTGTGAGCAGACACAACGATACGGCGAGGAGAAAATAAGCACAATCCATGTCAGGCACCTGGTGTCTCAGCACACACCACCAGACAGTTATTGTGAAATGATTATCTTATTCTTCATTTATTTCCGGGCTCCCCACTGATTCTGTAGCATGTTCAATGCGCTGCTGGGCATTAGGCTAGATGCTGACTTTCGAGGTCAGGATATAAATCCACTATTCGTGTCTCTGCATCCAGGAGCACAGATCCGAGCCAAAAGACACCTATGCGCAGCTTCCCAGTGAGGGGGGCAGGGAGAAACGGAGGTGGAGAAGCGCAGGGCTGAGTTCGGAGGGCACTCGGATGGAGGTGCTCTTGGAGATGGGATACACTGGCCAGACCAGAGGAGTTTGGTCCTTAAAAGACCCTTAAAAGCCAAAAAGGTGTTTAGGGGTACCTGGGTGGCTCCATCGGTTAGGCGTCCGATTTCAGCTCAGGTCAGGATCTCATGGTTCGTGGGTTTGAGCCCCGCGTCGGGCTCTGTGCTGACAGCTCAGAGCCTGGAGCTGTTTCGGATTCTGTGTCTCCCTCTCTCTCTGACCCTCCCCTGCTCACGCTCTGTCTCTCTCTCAAAAATAAACCTTAAAATTTTTTTAAAAACCTGAATTTCTTTTTGAAGGTATTCCTGTGATTACTAATTATTATTATTTTCATCTAGAAAATCCTCCATGGGGTGGTCTACCTCTGTATTTTCTGCCCAAAGTCATCCAAATTCACAATGCCCATAGGAAATATCAGCTGTCAACAGGCAGGCATAACCCTTAGAAGAGGCATCTAGCACCTTCCAGAGCCCTAGTACGGATGCTAGGGCTCCAGGAAGAATGGAAGAGCCTCAGGTTTCCACCGGGCCATGGCCTGAGGAGGGGCGTGTGGGGCGAGGAGGGTGGCAGTCGGGCAGCAGCACCCAGTTTCCTCTACTGACAGTGGCTCTCAAACCTGCACTTGCTTCGGGACCGTCTGGGAACGCTGGAGAGGTGCCGACGGCTGCGTGGCTCCCGCCCCCGGCAAGCGTGAGGGCCGCCTGGCCGTGGAGGAGAGCTGTGCACACTCTCCAGGCCAGGCTGGTGTGCCCTCAGCGTGAGAACCGTGCTCTCACCCGGCCCGGGGGTGCGAGGTGGACGCTGCCCTGCTCAGGTGACCCTAGGGCTGAGCTGCCCCTGCTGGGGATCCCGTGAGCATGGGGCAGGGGCGGGTCAGGAGGGCACACGTAAAAATAGGAAGGCGAGAGGGAAAGGAGGGGTGAGAGCATCTTTTGAAACTGCACTTTCTGGGGTCAAATAATTGCCTGCTGAGGAGGCTTGTCTTCTGCAAACCAGGAAGCGTGTGTTTCTGTCACAGAATGAAAGAGAATGGCCCTAGAATCTGGCGGAATAGTCACGGTGACACACAAAGCTGGTATATTCAGTGCCTCTGTCCAAGAGGTCTGACAGTCTGCAGTCACGGCCCCTCCCTGCCCAGGGGACCGTCCCCAGCCAGACTCAGGGAAGGGAGAGGGGTCCGCGAAGCTTCCCCGGGTTGAGTGCCAGGGGCTATTTCCAGTGGGAAGCTCATCTCCTCTCTCTCCACACACTCAAGTTCCTTTAACAACACACATACCAAACTCGACTTGAGACGGTTCTCGGCCCTTCCGGAAACACCCTCACCACCCAGTGTCTTACCAGGGTCTGCACCATGTGCGGTCTCTGCAGCCGTAGACTCTTGACAGCCTGGAATACGTCTAGAAGGCCCTCAGCTTTCACTCGCTCCAGAATGTTGCTGAGAGCGATGAAGGTACCCGTTCGCCCGGCTCCAGCACTGTGGAGGAGACAGTAACGGGCACAACCGGACCTGCCCGAGGGGACGGGACAGGGACAGCCTGCAGCCCACCCCCGCCCATCAGCACAGGAGCCGTCGTCCCCGAAAATGGGTAAAGTTTGGGTTTCCAGTGATCATCCAGGTGGAGCAAGAGTCCACAAACATGGAATTCCAGAAGCATCTGCCCAGTTACAGCAGGCGGCTCGCTCCCGAGGCGCAGGACCGGGTACAAGCTTTCAAGCTTGTGACCTGCATAGACGGGTGTGGCCCCGGGTGTGGCCCTGGCATCAGGGGCATCAGTGCTTCCTGGGAGCTTGTCAGAAATGGGAAGGCTCCTGGTTCAGGTCCCGGGACAGGTGACTGTGTAGATTCTCCTTCTGTGCGAGGGACCTGCCTTGTGAGAGGCGGCAGCTCACAAGCCGTGATGTTAACGACAGAGGGCGCTGGCTGCCCGGGACGGTGAGATAAGGGGCACCCCCAGCAGCTAAGATCTGGGTCCACTCCATCTAAGATGATCATTTTCTTGATGAACTGGGTAAGCCCACAAGAGAGACAGACAAACGGCTGGGCCTAAAATGGTCGGTTCGGCTGGCTTGTCGCAGAGGGCCCTCTGGGCCCCAGAGTCCCACGTGTGGGCTGGTCCTAAGGCTCCTGTCCGACTTCAGTGGCCTGTCCCCACGTCTGCTCTGTGGGGTCCTCTTTGCCTTCGCATCCCTGGGGCCCTACACGTGCTGAACTTAGTCTGGGTCTGCGGAGGCAGGGGCTCATTTCTAGCATATTCTAAATGACTTGTACAAAGCCCCCAGGAACTGGAAACCAAGGCGTGTGCCCCACCTGCTGGCCAGGCCGGAAGTGCACCCGGCCCGTCCCAGGCAAAGAGTTCCAACCCCCCGCCCCCCACCACGTGAAGTCCAGGCTCCCTGGCGGCTATGAGGTGTGGGTGGCGTGGCAAATGGCAGCCACAAAAAAATGGAAGCCACGTGTGGAGAAGGAACTAGAAGTGCAGCTTTAGAAGCAAATTAGCACCCCACGAAGGAAAACACCCCAAACTCCTGCTGGGAAGAGATTTGTTATGGTGGCCAAGACGCCCCGCTGCCATGGGAGACGGGTCCCGGCCAGAGCACGTCGGCTCGGAAGGAAGGAAGGCGAGCTGCACGCCTCTGGATTTGGCCAGATTCACCTTTCCGCACCTGCGATGCTGCTAATCAAGGACCCTGGTGGGGCGCCCAGCTGCCTCCAGGGTACCCCCGGGCACGTCCCTCTTTCCCTCCCTTGTGCCGGCCTTGGGGGCGGGGCTCGATGGGGCCGCAGGCCTTGGGTAGCCATCCCAGCCTGGACATCCTCAAGAAGACCCTCCTGCCTCGAGGGCGTGAGGTAGCCCGGACTCGGGGCCCAGGCACAGGGAGACGACGGGGAGGCGCGGCCACGGCAGCGGGAGCTCAGGGCGGGTTTGTCAGAGCCGGGCCTGGCGGATTTTTGAGGACTCAAAGGGCATATGCAAACATGCTTTTGGGCCGTTCCCCGACTCCTCCCCCAAATGCGTTCTGCGTGGATGCGTTTCTGCATTTACGTGGCCCTGTCTGTGTAAGGGAAGGTGAAAAGTCCAGTCTAGGGCGGTGGCGCGCCGGGAGCGGCTAAGCCGGTGTGGGCTGAGGATCGGCCCCACCAGCAGGGGGCGCTCACCTGCAGTGCACAGTGATGGGGTGGTTGCCGGTCTGCTGCTGTTGCTTCTGCACGGCCGCAATGAGGTCGATCATGCCTTTGCCCTCGGCTGGGATCCCGATCTCGGGCCAGCCGTGGAAGTGGAACTGGCGCACCACTCGGGTCTGCTCCTCCTGGCGGGCCAGGGGCTGCGGGTGGGAACGGCGTTCAGTGCCGCCTGACCACACGACCCTGGACACCGAGGAGCAAGCCCCGGGCCACCCGTGGGACCCGCGCCAAGGCTTGAGGTCCTTGGGGCCTTTGACGGCCGGCGCAGTCCCCATCTGGCGGGCCTGAGGGTCCTGACCAGGCCGTCTGGGGGCCGTGCACACCCTAAAGCACAGGCCTGCCCTAAAG
Organism: Proteles cristata cristata; assembly: GCA_017311185.1. NCBI lineage: Eukaryota > Metazoa > Chordata > Mammalia > Carnivora > Hyaenidae > Proteles > Proteles cristata. The sequence continues at coordinate 64,250 of JAESUZ010005312.1, forward strand.
CACAGGGCTGCCAGTATTTCCTTCGGGGTGGGGTGGGGGGCAAGATGTCCAGAGGAGGTCCCCGGAGCCCCCCGAAGGGCCCGCCAGATACCTTCATGGCATCCCTGGCAGCTTTGCTGGAGAGAACAGGGTCATATCTTTCTTAAGAAGCCAGGGCCCCTCCTGCCCCAGGGGTCTGAGAAAGCATGGATAGTTCTCTGTGGCTTCAGCACGCCCTTCCTTCCTCCAGCCCCCCACCACCGTCATTTCTCCTGAAGGGGGAGGGGTGGCCGTGAGATGCCTCTAGGAGCTGGCCCCTCTCCTCCACTATCTCGCGCAGCAAGGAGGCGGGTGACCCGCGGAGTCCGAAGGTTGTGGGAGATGTGCCCCTTCGTATCATGGCCCCCTATTCACCGCACTGACCGTGCACACTGATGCACCAAACAGAGAAGGCTGGAGGCGGGACATCCTGGTACAATCACCAGCGGACCCTCGGGATGTTGCGGCGCGTTCTGTCCACAAGGGGTGACGGCACTCTGGCATCAGTACCTGATTGAAAGTGACCAGGAAGTCCCGTATGCTGATGGCTTCGGAAAGTGTATCGCTTTTTATTTCGATTGTTATCTCGCCGTGAGTCACCGAGCCCTCTGCTGGCCAATACTGGTAGCATTTATCCTTGGGGGATAAAAGAACGTTTTAAGTCTCATAGCAAATAACTTGCTGTTAGCAGTTTGAGGATATGATGCAGACTCGCTCTCAAACTATTTAACGTCTTCATCTGACCAAGTGAATCACATGTGAACACGAATATGAGTGTCCACGAATACCTGTTGACCAAGGGAATCAGGAAACAGACATGCGTGTATTTACAACTTAGATACAGGATGGTAGTGACGTGATGGAAGGAAAAGATTATTCTATAACTGGAGTTAGAAAATTTGTTTTCCATATAAGAAAAGGGCTGGGTCCCTGACTCACAACCTACCAGGGCTCATAGGAACAGTCCAGCCCTCCTGGAGTTGATCAGTGTACAACCTACACTACCATATGTAGTAAGTTTGAGTCTTCCCAAAAATAAGCCCAGATAAGTTAAGACTTAAGGTCAAAAATGAAACTGTGAAAACCTTAGAAGGAAATGCCTTTTCATTCTGAGGTGCAGAAGGACTTGCTAAGCAAGACCCCACAAGAGCTAACCACCCACAGCACGAAGGTTGTGACATCAGATGATGACACGGTGAACTTCCCTCCATCAACAAACATCATCAAAAGAGTGTAAAGACATCCCATCGACTGTGGCGAGAAAGCTGCGGTACCTAAAACTGACAAAGGGTCAGTATCAAGAATAGACCTAAATAATTCTTATCAGTCAACATAAAAAGAGCCAACAACTCACTAGCAAAATGGGGGAAAGGCACGGCCAGGCATTTTACACAGAGGAAACACACCGTCTACAAATATACGAAGTGAGGCTTGCCCTCCTGGGAATCGGAGAGATGCCAGTCAAAGCTACAAAGGGATGAAATGTACTCCTATTCAGTCAACAAGAATGAGGGTGCCTGACGGTACCAGGGACGTCGGTGAACCATCTCTCTCATACACCCCCAGTGTCCACTTTGGAAAACAGAACCACTTGGCAAAGCAATTAGGAAGTGTCTAACTCAAGTTCGAACTGTCGCACACTCTCCAACATAGCATTTTGTCTCTCTGGAGCCTGCTCATCCTGGGGCTGTATGAGACAAGGGGGAGGTACCAGTAGCGCCATTTGTAAAATAAGAAAGTGGCATCGACCCAAATCCCCGTGGAGGAAGAAGGAACAGATGAGCAGACGCAGGATTATAGTCCATAGAGTGGAACAAGATAAGTATAATTATGAATGAACCACTGCAAAACGCATCAACGTAGAAAAGTATCAAAACCGTCATTCTGAGTGAAAAGAGCAAGTCCCAGAAGGACACATAAGGTCATGATACCCTGTGCATAAAGTTCAAAAGCAGTAGTTTCTTTAGACACACACGTATGTGATCTATAAAGATTTTTGAAGAAGCAAAGAGCACATCCACCAGGATGGCTTTAAAAAGACCAGTGATAATAAATGTGGGTAGAATACGGAGGAGCTGGAGCCCTGTCCACTGCTCGCGGGAATTCGAAGTGGGGTAGCTGTGTGGACAACAGTCTACAGCGCTTCCAAATGGTAAGCTATATGAATTTGCAAGACAGAGTTATGATACGGCCCAGCAATTCCGCCCCCCGGCATCTCCCCAAGAGAAATGAAAACACATGTCCATGTAAGAACTTGAACACGAACGTTCCCAACATAACTCATAATCGCCCAAGAGTGGAAACAACCCAAATGTCCATCAGCTGATGAACAGAAAAACAAAACGTGGTCTGTCCATACGATGGAATATTATTTGTCAAGAAAAAAAGAGCTTATTCCTGATGGTTAAGCCTTGAAGACGTGACGCTAAGTGAAAGAACTCAGTCACACAATACATGTTGTATGATCTCATTTGCATGAAACATCCAGAATAGGCAAATCCATGGTCAGAAAGTAGATCAGTGGTTTCAGAAGCTGGAGAAAGAAGGAATGGGGAGTGGCTGTTCACGGCTGTGGGGTTTCCTTTGGGGGATCATGAAAATGATCTGAAATTAAATAGTGGTGATGTTACACAACCTGTGAGTATTTTAAAAATTGCAGGGTGCCTGGGTGGCTCCGTTGGTTAAGCGTCTGACTCTTGATTTCGGCACGGGTCATGTTCTCACGGTTCAAGAGTTTGATCTCCCAAGTCGGGCTCTGCGCTGACAGCATAGAGCTGCTTAAAACTCTTTCTCTCTCTCTCTCTCTCTGCCTCTCCCCAGCTCGTGCACACACTCTAACTTTCCTTCAAAATAAGTAAATAAACTTTAAAAAATATCGCTGACTTCTACCCTTTAAAAAGGTGAACCTAATGGTATGTGAATTATATGTCAGTATAGTGTTTCAAAAAAATCAGACAACACAGATTCAGGGTAGTGGCTACATCTTGAGAGGGGACCCAGACAGATGCACATTACTGGTAGAAGTTTGGCTTTTCAGCTGGATAGCGGGTTCATGAGTATTAACTATGTTATTCAGTGAACGACTCAAAAAGGCCCTGGATGGGTCTCTGGGGAAAGGGAAACATTTGACTCATTCAGTCCACCCAGGACGACATCTGTAAGGTATACACATCAACACCTACATCCTTACATCTCGGAGAAAGTGAATATACGCGTGCTGTCCAACAGGCTTTGATCCAATCTGCACTGTGGACAGTACAGGGCAGGTTAAATGAAATGTCGGCTAAGAGCAAAAGCCAGTGGGGGGTCATGGCTGAGCAAAGGGACCCAGTGGGGGTTACGGCTAAGCAAAGGGAGACTCTTTCATTTCCAGCCTGGCTTCCTCCCCATCCCTGCGGCCTCAGTGGCTGACAGCTGCCATGGCAGGGGACCTTTGGGCGGCGTAGGTTCTAGGGAGGCCCCTGGAGGGGCGGGGCCGCGGGCGTCCCTGACCTGCTCTCTCTCCTGGACCTCCGTCAGCATCACGACCGTGTGGCACTTCCACTCCCAGACCATCCGCCAGAAGTCTTCCACTGTATGCGCCAGGGGCCCTTGGGTGGCGATGAAATAGTCCTTCTGTCGGTAGCCCTTCAAAGGGGGAACAGAGATTAAAGTCTGACTTCCTTTCCCCCTGGGTCCAGTATGGACAGGGAGGTGCAGGAGAGGCCAGGGCCCAGCCAAGGAAAATGTTCCAGCTTCCAAGGCCGAGCCGGGTACCAGCAAACCCACACGCACACAGCGATGGCTCAAGATGGCCATTCTCTCTGCGATCCAGTCACCTCGCCGGCAGCACCTGGGGTCGCCCCTGAGTGGGGGGCCGGAGCCACCTGGCCCGGGCCACCTGAGGGAGCTCCGGCGGCCCTGTTCTCATGTGTTTCTGTGTTTCGGCTCCGTTAGCATCACGGTGGTGGGCTGGGGTTGGACACGGAGGAAGTGGGTTCGAATTCAGTTCCTCCATGCGGCCCAAGTGACCTGTGGCAGCGTTTTCTCATCCTCAAATGGATGTTCTGATGCAGATGAGGCCACAGCGTCCTTCCCCATCCACTCCCCAGCTCAGTGCGCTGTGCGAGGTGACAGCCGCTAACTGTGAGCCCGGAGCGCACACCCACACCGTCCACGCGGAAGACACAGGAGGGAACAGAAATTGCGGGACAGCCACGCAAGGGCTCATGTGACACTGCTGCACGTCGGATGTAAAAGAGACACGGCTGTAACTCAAAGTCTGAATGAAAGCCCCCAAATTCCTTAGCAGTGTGCCTCCTGCCTCTGTTTCCAAAGTTCATTATTCTTTTTTTTTTAACCAAGTAATTCTGCTAACGAAATGGTTTGGATTTCAGGACTCCTTCCCAATCGTGAAAATGGGTTAATTAAGAATCTGCATGATCACAGATGAAGGACACAGGCGTCTTTTAATAGGGCCGCTCTACTTACATCGATAAAGGAGGCGTTGATGTAGTCTGTGTATTCTTGACCCCTTTTCATGGAGAGGATCACCCGATTGAAGTCATCTGCAAAGCAGGGCGACCCCTCAGTCACAGCGCAGACACTGCCCTCCCTTGCAAAGCTCAGTCTGTTGCAACAAGCTTCCAAAACACAAAACTTGTTAATAAAATTGCGAAGTCAAGCCAAGTCCCTGGAAGGTTTCCTCTATAAAATAGAGGTTAATTGAATTGGCCCAGAAAATTGTGTTTTGGTAGGAAAGCTCTGAAAATATTCCACTTGTCATTTTCATGTGCCATGAACTGACGTAATTCATACCAAAATATGAGTGCTAAAAATATTGCATCTCAGGAGTGAAAGCCGTGAGGCCGGGTAGGCGACCTGGAGAAGTGGCCGCAGCCGCACAGAAGCCAGGGTCAGAGGCCAAAGCAGGCTTCACCTAGCATTCATGCACTTAAAAAAAAATTTTTTTATTGTTCATTTATTTTTGAGAGAGAGGGAGAGAGAACAGGGGAGGGACAGAGAGAGAGGGAGACACAGAATCTGAAGCAGGCTCCAGGCTCAGAGCTGTCAGCACAGAGCCCGACGCGGGGCTCGAACCCACAAACTGTGAGATCATGACCTGAGCCAAAGACAGGCCACCCAGGGGCCTCAGGCTTTACACATTTTTGATGTCCAGCAACCACTGAGGCAAGTCAGGGACCCTGAGTCTACATTTGCAACCAGGTGCTCTCTCTCTTCAAGGAGCATCCTCTCCCTTCCTTTCCTGTGGCTCCTCTGATCCCCGCGGGGTCCGTTTCCTTCCCTGCACCCAACAACCACCGGCACCGCCTTGTCTTTCTACTCCTTACGTGGGACCTCAGGGCAGGCCAGGGTCCCAACCCCACCCCTGCCCATTCCTCGCCTCCCCAAGCCTTTCAGGTCCTCCTGGCCTGGAGCGGGACCCCCTCCTCCATGTACAGGCTTGGGGGACGACTGGGAATCAGCCGGCACCCCGCCTCCGAGTCATGACCAGAGCAAGTCTCTCCACTTCTAGGAAGTTCTCCCTCTGTCTTGCCCCTACATCTCACATCACGTGCCGCCCACCAGACACACAGGACTGTCTGGGTCACTCACTGCTTCCCAGGTGGCTGTTCTCTTACCTGCACTTGACACAGTTCTCAGGAGCCCTTAACCCCAGGTCTAGGGGCTGTCCTGCCCTTGGACCCGGGCTTACAGAGGCGGGCAAAGAATTCTCCCAGCATGCCAGCCCCGATCCCGTCCTGCCTTGAAGGGCTGAATCCCACAGGGCGGTCCCAGGGTGGCCTTACACGGAATGATCTGGATGACTCTGGCCTTCTTCATGTTGGCCGGCAGGTTGCCCGTCCTCATGTTCTCCTTCATGATCCGGACATTTGTCAGTTTCTGCAGTCAATGAGGACACAATCACGCGATTCCAACACCGACTCCCCCGAGCGACTCCCTCAACCCTGTAACAGCACCCCCATCCAGGACACCTGCTTAACGGCAACAAATATCTGTCTCCAACCACAGATGCTTCCTGAATCTCGGGAAATAAGAACGTACGCATGACACCCCCCCCCCCGCCCCCCACGGCTTCCTGCTCAGCTCTGAAAGCCCGCAAGTATTCTTCCCTCTAAGTCACGGGCGGGAGAGCTACCCTGCATTTTCTGGGCTCAGTCAAGAGGGGAGGTGATTGAAAGTGGGTTCCTTTGACTGGCGGCCCGTCTTCACACATACCCTGAACTCCTCCTCCAGCCCGATCTTGTCGAAGTGGTTGGCGGTGCCATGCAGCGTCTGCAGGTGCTTTTCCAGGGAGGACACGTCCAGCTCGGTGTCCCCGTAGAGGTAGTACTCCAGTAAGGCTTGGTAAATGAATGTGTACTGCATCTGCGGGGAGACCCAGGGTGCCCGCGCCCTCGCTCAGAGCTCAGCAGCTCCCACGGGGCCTTTCTCTTCTCCAGGTTTTGCCAGGAGAAGGAGGTTTGGGGGCAGATTCGTGGCCATCGATAACGACCATTTATGGCCTTGAGGAAGGATCTTATGGGAGCTGGGCTGGCATTACTGAGCACGTTCTCCCTGCCAGGCGCCCCTACGCATGCAGCATCTGGGGGACGGGCCCGCAGCCCCGGGTGGCAGAGGTGTCTGGGTTTGCTCTGTGCGGCTCACGCCAGGGCAAGGGCGGGGCCGGGGGAAGGCTGCTCACATCTGTCTGAACCATCTGGGGACGCTGGTTGCGTATCCGAGACACGAAGTCAAAGACGTCGACCTTGTGTTCGGCGTGCATCATGTCCATCATGGCGTCGATCACTATGAAGGTGCCTGTCCGGCCCACGCCGGCGCTGCAGGGGAGAAGAAAGGGGCCGAAGCGTGAGCCACAGTACCCGCCCCCACCCGCCGAAGCTGACCTGTGCACCCCGACGGGAGGACACGCCACCCCCTAGTAGAGTGGGAGACATCCCATGGCTTAAGCGAGTCTTTCCTCCATCAATGAAGAGCAAATCTATGGGGAGGCCAGCAGAGGGCACCACGATCTTAGTAAAACTATCTCAAATCGGTCTCTTAATAACTACAGAACTGTTGAAAGGCGTATCAAAAAATCTGTTGCAGTGACCTCATATGAGGTTATGTGAGTGTCTTCTGTACCAAACGCTGTCTTCTTCTTGTGTGTGTGTGTGGAGTTTTTTTAAACGTCACCCTGGAAATGGCTTTTGCAAGTCCTTTATAAAACAGGAGGCTCCCAGACTATGTCTATTGGCTCTTGAGACAAGGTCAGCCCTAACAGAGGGCACTGGCTCTCTCTCTGGCGTCCTCGCCCTCATCCCGCCGCTGGCTGAAGCCAGCTGGCCCCTGGGGTCACGGCTGGGCGGTCTTCTCCCCAGGAAGCTGTCCCCCTGGGTTCCTGGGTTTGGGTTTCCTTCCGTCCCAGGTGCCCCGTGGATTCGGTCCCGCCCTCCCCCACTGTGGTCCTAGGGAGCTCTCCGCCAGACAATGGGGCCGTCTGTGTGTGCTCCCCGGCACCCGGGGCTCCGCAGCCCCTGCGCTCAGCCAACATTTGCTGAAGGGGGACCCCCTGCTGACCCAGACTCATCTGTGCAGCAGGAAGGGCTGCTCCTCCAGCCCCTGCAGCATTACCCTCTTTAAAAAAAGAAAAGAAGGAAAGAAAGTAATCTCTAACAAAAAGGCTCAGGACTCAGTGACTGAGATCCTCCACTTTCCCTTTGGGGGGGATGGGAGATACGGCTCTCTCCAGTTAGTCTCCAAAAAGGGGCAATGACAGCAGTGAAGACCCCTCCCTCTGGGCGGATCCCCTCATCTCAGCGGGGAAGACAGGTGAACCAGGAGAGAGAGGTCCTCTGGGGAGTTTTAGTTCTTTGTCAGATGCAAAGTCAGAGAAAATCCTCAGGCGCATAGCCAGGCGACACACTCCACCCAACAGGTGTGTGAAGGTGGCCACAAAATAACTCATTGCAAGACTGTGAGGGTCCCTGAGCCGCTTACAGGACCCCCCCCCCTGCACCTAGCCCGGGGTGCACGTGGGAGAAGCCACTCGGTCCCCCATGGAAAGGCTGAGGCCAGGAGATTCGTCCTGCCCACCTCAGTGGGGACGCTGCTCTCAGGGCGACTCAGGCAGAGAACGTCCTAGCAAGTGATTACGAATCAAACGCTGAGGATGAGTGTGTCAGCAAGGATGGAAATCAGAAAGTCAGAGCCCCGCGGCCGAGCCAGGCCTGGAGCTGATGAAGATGAACTTGGAGGTGGGGAGGTAAAGTCAAGTCCACCCTGAGTCTCGGAGCTGACAGCCAGTGGGAGCCTTCTCCCTGAGCCTGCTGGCTTCCGGCACGCCTGCCCTCCTGGCGGGAAGTCCTGACACCGCGTCACCGCAAACGGGCAGGCGCCCAGAACCGCCCATGTGCCCGCAGCGGCCAGGGCGTCTCTCGGGGGGCCTCGGCTCTGGAGGGGAAGGAGTCCTTCCACCAGAGAGGAGGGGGGCTTTGGGAAGCCCGAGTCAGAGGGCACCACTCCTTCTATTTGCAGCAGTGCTTAATGGCAAAGGCAGAGACTCCTGTTCACGGAGGGGCCCAGTGTGAAAATAAGATAAATGGCAGACGCACCCGCCCTCGGTCCCTGTGGTTAACGGGGGAGGGAGCAGAGGGAGGAGAGTCATCCACAGACACATCTGGAGGGATGGGGACTGAGCCTGCTCCCTGCGGCTGCCCCCGACCCGAACACAGAGGCTGTCTCTCTATCTCCCGCCACCCAGGGCGGAGCGGGGCAGCCACCACAGGGAGCGCGAGGAAGGGACCCGGCAGCGGCTGGAGTGGTCATGTCCGGCCAACGGGAACTGAACGTGAAGACCCCTGCCACCGCTTTTCCAGCTGAGGGCGTCGGACTCGGGGCCCTGGGGACAGGCACCCAGGGAAGCCCCCCTGTCCCTGCCACAGCAGGGCCCCGGATCTCTGATGGAACTCGGGCCCCTCCAGCCAGGCTAGCGCCTGCCTCGTGGAGGGAGGGCCCTGCTCACTGGTGTCAGCTGGAATACGCTTGTTTGCAGCTGCTGCAGACAGGTTCTGTCCGAGTATCGGACAGGGGACAGAGGGGGCAAGCGACAGCAGGCACCTGCACACGGTGATACAGATTCTCGGAACCGGCCACACAGGCAGGCGTTCAGCAGAAGCAGCGGGCGGGACCCCCGCTGGGGCCGCGCAGGAGGCCCCGCCCCTCCTCCGCTCCAGAGCACCTGCTGGGGGAGCTGGGGGGCCGCGGGTGGAAGCCCAAGGACGCCACCGCACTGAACGCGCTGATGCTCCAACGTCCTTCAGCTCCCGAGGCGCAGGTCCAGGAGTCCGTCCCTGGCCCGGATGACAGGGGCCTCCCCACTGACCCCCGAACTGTCTTCAGGTTCTAACTGAGCACCCACAGGGAGGATGGGAAGCTGGGCACGGAGCACACCTCACCACCGTGCCTTTGTCTTCAAAAGCAGAAGGAGCACAAGCCAGTGAACCCACCCAAGGTGGGAGGCCTTTTCTCGCACAGGATTCAGCACCAGCAGCCGCGCTGGGCAGGTGTAAGCCCCGGAGCGGGTAGCTTGTGCCCTGGCCCCGTGGCTCCCAGAGTCCCGGAGGAGGTGAAGGCGCAGCGTGAACACAACCGCAGGGCACGGAGGGGTGCAAAGGCAGGGGGCACATGTTCCGGACAAAGGGACGGCTTTCCCACAACCCGAGGAATAGTCACGGCGGTGACGGCTTTCGAGGGTGCTGTCCTTGGTGCTGTGCAAAGCCCCTCAGAGGTGAGTCCCAGGCCCCTCCAGGACTGCCCCTCCCTCTGCGGACCATGGGGGGGTGAGGGAGGGGGATGCCCTGCCCTGGACAGTTGCTCCGGGCCACTAGTGGCTATGCCTGGGCCACAGCCCCCAACCCCTCTGAGCCTCGTGCACTCGTGGAGAAAGACTTGGAGACATGCTCTCCACAGAAGCATGGTCTCCCTCCCTGTCCCCAGGGGGGACCTGGGGGTGTGCGGGTGCTGGAGGGCAGGCCGAGTGAACCTGCACAGAGCCCCACTAGCACCATCAGCCTGGCCTCTCGGCTTCTGTCTGTTTTAGGAATTGGGGAGCTCCCTCAGACGCTGTTGACGAAGGGGTCCTGCTGGCACGGAGTGGGCTGAACGTTCCTCCGGCTCTCACCCTGAGGGGTCTCCGAGCCGTCACTGGTCACTGTGTTCACAGGGGGCAGGGAGTGCTTTCACTTCGCCCCTATGTGCCCTTCTGCCCCCTCGGTACCGGCCCAGCCACGAGGGCGAGTCCTCGGGGTCCCCGGGGCCCGCCATACCTGCAGTGGACCACTATGGGCCCGGCATGGGTGGGGTTGAGGGCCTTCACTTTCTTCAGGAACTTCAGCATCCCGATGGGGGTGAAAGGCACTCCAAAGTCAGGCCAGCTGGTGAAGTGCAGCTGGGAGACGAGCCGGGGGGCTTTGCAGCCATCGGGGAGCTGCTGTGGGGAAGGGGATGCATGAGAAGGGGCCGGCACCTGCCCCTCCCCCAACATCTCGTCCTGAGGATGCTCACTGCCCCCACCCCCGCCATCCAGGCAGCTGTGGGCCCACCGGTGGCACCACGGCCGCGTGCAGGGCCAGCACAGCGGGACCCGGGCACCCACACGGTTCCCGGAAGCTGCCTGGAGCTCAGGGGCCCCACCATGAGCGGGGTGGCCACGTCCCGGTCTGCCTGCGTAAGTACCAGCAGCACACGCTTTGCTCCCCGGAGGCTCAAGACTGAGGGAAAAGATGATGTGGCCCGACTACAGGAGACCTCACCCCACCAGCCCTGCTCAACGCCGCCCACCTCTCCTCCTCCACCCAAGGCCCCGGGTGCAGTTTTCTGCCCTGAACACAGAAGGCTGGGTGGTGTATGTCGAAGTGGGTGAGTGTGAGTATGAGTGCGTGAGTGTGCGTGTGTGTGTGAGTGAGCATGTCCAGGAGGGGTGTGAGCAGGGGAGAGTACAAACCATCCGGCTCATCGTCTTCCCCTCTTTGCTGTGGCTTCTGGGAAGCTCAGACTCATCTTCTGCCATCTAACTACACCAGTCCCTCCGCCTGTCATTCCTGACAGCATGACCTTCCGGTTTTCCTATTTGTGTGTGTGTATATATATACACACCTCTTCAATCTCTACTCCATCTGCTTTGTGCGCAGGTATCTGTGCCTTACATTTTTCTAGGCAGGGACAGGGTGAACACAAGTAGGAAATAAGTATGAAAAAAGCTTAGCAGGTGAAATATAAACTCTTGAGACTGTGAAAAAAACTCACTTTGTCACTTGAGTGTGTGAAATGACATCATGCTACTGAGTGAGGACCCTCAAGCCCCATGCCCCCACCCAAGTGACTGGCCTTCCTCCACCCAGAAGAGTGGCTGGGGCCAGGAGCATCGAGCACTCTCTGAAGAGTCTGGTGCACAGTCTCCTCCCTGTAGAACCGTCCTCCGTCCACTAAGCCCGAACCCATCCCCGCCCCCACACTTCCTCCTGACTCAGCACCCCCTCAGCCGCAGCTGCTCCCACACGGGAGGGGGTGCGGTGATGGGGGCGAAGCTCTTGGTGCTAAAATAAAACCTAGACGTGTATTTACTCTCGACCCTGCTTTCTTGAAGGACCCAGAATGCTTACCGACTGTATGCAGAACTTCCGGATGGTGTAGTCTACCAGAACCACACAGTCTTCCACGCACACGCGGATGTTTCCGTAGGTCCAGCACCCCTGGTCCGGCCAGTACTGGTGGCACTTCTCCTACGTGGGGCAGTTGGAGAGAAATAAATGGGTCTGGGGCACCGGTGGCTCAGTCGGCTGAGTGTCTGACTCTTGGTTTCGGCTCAGGGCACGTCAAGCTTTGTGGAATCGAGCTCCTCTGTGCTGACAGTGAAGAGCCTGCTTGGGACTCTCTCTGTCCCTCCCCTGCTCATGCACATGCGTGCTCTCCCTCTCTCAAAATAAATAAACTTTAGAAAACAATAAATAAATAAAACAATAAATAGGCACCGCAGCGCCCTCACCCCCCGCCCCCCATCAACACAGGGCCTCCCACACACCAGATTCCTCAATTTCCCCGGGCTGGGAAAGAGCGCTGGGAAGTGGGGAAGCGGGAGATTGAGGCCACACAAGTGGTGGAGGGCACAGCCCTGAGCCTACACCCGGGCCCCTATCTGATTTCGCCACCAGCAGAGGCTGGTGCTGGCCCGGGAGCGGTGAGTCCCCCCGGGACTTCCCCCTGGACTCAGCAGGGTGTTCTTTCCTGCTCGGCTCCCTGAGGACGAAGATGGCCAGCCTGCTGTGGAAGGGGGTCAGCGTGGCGGTCCCCACTTCCTCCACCCGGGACGAGGCAGATGCGGGGAACTGCAGAGCGTGGGCATCCTGCTGCGCAGGGCCCCATCTCTTCACCTTCCCTCCCTCGGAGCTACTTGGCCCCTGGGGTGGGGGTGCACACGAGGCCTAGCGGGCAATAGTCTTCCACAAACACAGGGCTCAGGAGTGTGTAACGACGCACCTACGGGGTCGAGATGTGCTCAACACACCACAGAAGTCTCTGGTAGTCAACAAGCCTTCTTAACATCGGGCAGTCAGGGTGCCTGGGGGCTCGGGTAAGCATCCGACTTTGACCCAGGTCATGATCTCACGGTTCGTGGGTTCAAGCCCCGCGTCGGGCTCTGTGCTGACAGCACGGAGCCTGGAGCCTACTACAGATTCTGTATTTCCCTCTCTCTCCTGACCCTTCCCCCCCTTTCTCAAAAATACATAAACGTAAAAAAATTAAAAATAAACATCGGACGGTTTATTCTGGAAGTCGCCCATGAGCGGCACAGCTGATAAGTCACGAGCACTAACAGTCTTCTGAGAAAAGGCAGCTCGGCGCTCACCAGAGCCCAGCAGTCGCATGTTGCGCCAGAGGACAACCTCGCCTCCCTGCCCGGGGCGTCTCAGATGCACCTTGAGGAGAAGCAAGTACCCAAAGGTGCCAGTGTGGGCCAGTCCTGGCTTCCTGGGGACCCTCCACGGCCTCCTGAGATGCTCCCCTTGGAAGGCGCGGGTTCTGCGGCCCCCACAGGGCTGTGCGCATGGCCGCGTCCCCACCCGCTGCCCTCTGGTCTCACCCACGGCCCGCGGTCCCCTCCCTCTGGTCAGATCCCAAGATGTCACAGCAACTGCATTTCACAACGTTTAGCCAGGATGTGGAAGCCAGGGAGACGAGAGAGAAGGGTAATCAATTAAGAAAAGGGAACTCTACTGAGAAATGATCTCATCCGAAATGGTGAAAATTGAGATACAGAGGCGACTGGCTCTGAGTCACAGAAATGGAAAAATCCAGTAGGAGGCTTCAGAGACAGATCAGAGAGAAAACGTCCAGTAACAGGGCAACATGCGGGCCTGCGGGTGGGCGGGGGGAGGAGACTTCTCTGAGTCTCCCTGGGTCGCGTGTTTGTAAACAAGCCCCTCCTCCACCCCCGTGGGTCCCAGGGCACCCAGGGCTCCGTGTGAAGCGTCCCCCTGGTGGTTGGGCGCGGGTCCTGCTGAGAGCGTGGGAGGGGCTCAGCCTTCCTTCCCCGACCCCGTCTCCTGCACAGGCCAGGATTCGCCCCCTGAGAAGGGTGACCCTCTCCAGCCCTGTCCCAGCCGCCCTGGAAACCAAACAAAAACGCCATCCCACTCAACCGGAAACAGTCCCTGGAGGCCCTTTCCTGTGCCTTTCGGAAGGCATAAAGCACAGCAGTGAGGGTGGCGCCGGGGCAGGGGAGGGGTCCATCCTGAAGGGCGGCCCTGCCCCCTCCCCTGAGCCCAGCTGCCGGGGCCTGGCCCGCGGGTCCCCTGCCACAGGGAGAGCAGCCCTGTGCCGGCCCGGCAGGCCCAGGCAGGGACCAGACGGACGGCCGTCTCCCACCGCGCAGAACCTTCCTCTCCCCCGCCAGCCACCACCTCGCCCTGGGTCTCACTCTGGAACATGCTAGAACAGTGTCCCGCTGTCTGGCAAGTCTCCTTCTAGCCTGCAATCCCTTCCCGCTGGGGAGGAGCTCACTTCTGAAAACGCTGCTTTCTGCGGAGACCCTCCGCGAGCCGCCTGTGCCCCGAGCCCGCAGCCCAGTTCCCTGACCCGTCGCTCGCGGTTCTGGGGGGACCCTGGGTGCTGGCGCCAGAGGGCTCCTGCCCCCACGATCACAGCAGCCTACGCGGGGTCTCTCTCCGGCCCGATTCGGTCACGTTCCCTCCAGCCTTTCAGATTCCGGGCTGCTCCTGCCCCACACCCACGGGGCGCTGCTCCTCCTTCTGGGGTCCCCTCCCCCCTCCCTCCTGCTCTAGAAACCGCCCTTGCTCTGCTTAGGCCGCAGGGGTCTGTGCCCGTAGGGAAGAAGGGAAAGGCTGGAAGGCACCCATGCCCCACCCCACCCAGTGCCCCCCCAGCCCCTGCACACCCCACCCCCACCCAGTGTCCCCAAAGGGGCCCCTGCACCCCACCCCCCCAGTGTCCCCCAGCCCCTGCACACCCACCCCACCCAGTGTCCCCAGCCCCACACCCCCCCCCCACCCAGTGTCCCCCAGCCCCTGCACACCCCATCCCCACCCAGTGCCCCACCCCCACCTAGTGTCCCTCCAGCCCCGCACCCCACCCCCACAGTGCCCCACCCCACCCCCTGCACAGTGTCCCTCCAGCCCCTGCACACCCCCCCCCACCCAGTGCCCCACCCCACCCAGTGCCCCACCCCCACCTGGTGTCCCCCCAGCCCCTGCACACCCCACCCCACCCAGTGCCCCCACCCCCACCCCAGTGTCCCCCAACCCCACCCCACCCCACCCAGTGTCCCCTCCCCCCACACCCCACCCTGCACACCCCACCCCACCCAGTGCCCCACCCCACCCAGTGTCCCCAGCCCCTGCACACCCCACCCCACCAGTGTCCCCCAGCCCCTGCACACCCCACCAGTCCCCACCCCACCAGGTCCCCACCCCCACACCCCACCCCCACCTGTGTCCCCCCAGCCCCTGCACACCCCACCCAGTGCCCCACCCCACCTAGTGTCCCAGCCCCTGCACACCCCCCCACCCAGTGCCCCACACCCCTCCCAGTGTCCCACCCCCACCTGTGTCCCCCCAGCCCCTGCACACCCCACCCCACCCAGTGCCCCACCCCACCCAGTGTCCCCACCCCTCCCCACCCAGTGCCCCACCCCCCACCTGGGTGCACCTCCAGCCCCTGCACACCCCACCCCCACCCAGTGCCCCACACAGTGTCCCCCAGCCCCACACCACCCACCCAGCACCCCCACCCACCCACCCCCACCCTGTAGTGCCCCACCCCTAGTGTCCCCCAGCCCCTGCACACCCCACCCCCACCCAGTGCCCCACCCCACCCAGTGTGCCCCCAGCCCTGCACACCCCAGTGTCCCCCCAGCCCACCCACAGTGCCCCACCCCCACCTGGTGTCCCCCAGCCCCCTGCACACCCCACCCACCCAGTGCCCCACCCCCACCCAGTGTCCCCCACCCCCTGCACACCCCACCCCACCCAGTGCCCCCAGCCTGCACCCCACCCCACCCAGTGTCCCCCAGCCCCCACAGGGGGACTCCCCAGTGCCCACCCCCACCCAGTCCCCAGCCCCTGCAGCCCACCCCACCAGTCCCCAGCCTCAGGCCCAGGCCCTAAGTACTTGCCTGCCTTGCTCTCCTCCCCTTCCCTGCCCCCCAGGGGCCCTTCACTCTGTCATTTTTTACGTGTCCTCCTGACACCTCCCGACACAGCGTCTGCGTACTTGCCTTCTGTTCCCGGCGGCACCTGAACCCCAGGAGGCAGGGTTTGTGTGCTGCCCCAGGGCACGCCCCCTGTGCCCTCCGCCCCCCACAGCGCAGGCCAGAGGAGGGTCTGTCCCCTTTAGGACCTGAACCCGCTTGACCTTCTTTATAGAGGCTTCAAGTTCTCATGTCCGCTCACCACGTTTTAAATTAGAAACAGCCAATTAAAGGGGCGCCTGGGTGGCTCAGTGGGTTAAGCGTCTGACTTCGGCTCAGGTCATGATCTCATAGTTCATGGGTTCGAGCCCCGCGTCGGGCTCTGTGCTGACAGCTCAGAGCCTGGAGCTGCTTCAGATTCTGTCTCCCTCTCGCTCTGCCCCTCCCCTCGCCCCACTCACTCTGCCTCTCTCTCTCAAAAATAAACGTTAAAAATTTAAAATAAAAAGAAATAGCTAATTAAATACACAGGGATGACAACTTGGCATTCCTTCAATACCTTGTGTTCCAAATACAGTCTCTCGTGTGGATGATAAGCAGGAAATCCGTGTTTATTTACAGTCCGGGGCCCGCAGTAGAATATGCCCGGCACCTAAGTCTCTGGGTGCTGAGGTCCACACTCCGGGGCACGGAGTGGGGGCAGCCAGGCCGGGGGAGGGGGGCTCTCGGCTGAAGAAAGAGCTAACTCTGTGACGTGTGTGTGTCACCGCGCAGAGCAGTGAAATGCCTGGAACACAGACTATTTATTTCGTGAGCTCCTGGGGCTTTTTCTTCTTCTTTGCGGCGATAAGGGAGAGGGGTAGGAAAAGGATGTGGTGAGCAAGCCCCCAGCGAAGCCCCAGAAGCTTAGAGCAGAGCCTGAGAGTCAGTAAGTAGGCTGGCTCACCTCCTTCCTTTCTTTCAGGTTCGTCAACATGACAATGGTGGCAGACTTCTGCTCCCAGACCATCCTCCAGAAGTCATTCACTGTTTCCTGCTTGGGGCCTGCAGGCAGAGGAGGATCCCAAAGTCAGACCCGAAGAGGGTCTGGGTGGCCCCCGTCACTCTGGCCTCGGAGCCCTGGGACTGCTCCTCCTCCGAGGCACAAAAGGGCTAGCTGGCCCACCCACCCGGAGGGGTGCGGCCTCCCTGCCAGCCCCCACCGCCCACACCCCTGGACCCCCCCCACCCCGCCCCGCCCGATCCCGGGGCCGGGATGTCCTGGGGCAGGTACACAGCAGCTTCCCGGGGGTGACCCCATTCACAGGCAATCAAGGGGATTCAGATGAGGTTTGGATCTGGAGAATGGGGTGCAGGGTGCAGCCGCTCAGGGGGCCCCTCAAGGCCTTAGCATACCAGCGCCCCCTCCGGAACTGCGCAAGGGTCTGTGTGTGTGAGACAGACAGACGCAGACAGAGACACAGATGGGCTGCAGGCTGACCGGCTCAGCCTCCACATCTAACCCCCTTCCCTCATCTCTCAGCTGCCCTCGCAGCTGGCGATGATTCAGTGCCGTCCAGTGGGATGTGGGCTAACGTTCCCGGGGAGCGGTCTGTCTGAACCAAAGATAAAGGGTCCCCAGGAGAAAGTCCTCTGCCCTTTGCCCTCCTTCCTGCCTGAATATAGACACAATGCCTGGAGATGCAGCAGCCACTTTGTGACCCTGAGGAAGACAGTGACATGCCTCAGCCCCGGGCTGCCTCCCCTTCTTACAGGAGAGACACCGTCTGTTTGTGTCGGCTCGTGTCTGTCAGGTTCTCTGACACTGTACTCTGGGTACATGTGTCTGTGTTTACCTATTTCTTAGGGACGCACATTTTAAAAATGTACGTTTAAAAAACGTGATTCTGATGTTACACTGACTTTGGGGACCTGCTGTCCGAAAGACCCTTGCCTGCGAGGGCGGAAGCCCAGGAGAGCCGGGAGTGGCTCCACGTCCCCAGCCCCAGCGGCACCAGCACAGCACACGGGGCCGCCACCTCTGGGCAGACGGACGGGTGTCACACTGGAAGTGCTGCTCGTGCAAGGCGGCTTGTGTGCAAGGTGAGGGGTGCGCCTCCACAGCCAACGTGCCCCGGGGGGTGGGGGTGGGGCCCTGATCTGATAAGAGACTCCCGCTCCCCACCCGCCGAGCCCAGCTGAGGTTCAGGGCTGGATAACCACTGACCTGCCCGGTGCCCTGTCTTTGAACCGTGCAGGTGCGGAAATCGGCTCGTGTCTGTGTGTCTGTCTGCACGTCTGCTTTGCGTGGATGTGCGTCTAACACGCCGGCTACACCTACTCTTAGAAATGATGACACACACCCCCCCACTGGCGGCCCAACCGCGGAGGGGGACCTAGGCTCTCAGGGGCTCCAACCCGTCCGTTCTTCTGAAGCTCTGCGTGTACACGAGCTTCATCGTCTGGCGCAGAGCTTTGCAAACGAATGCACAGAATGACCCGAGAAGGCTTCCGCTGAGAGGCGGAGGTGACCACGGCGTTTCCCAGCAGCTCTCGGGACACGCGGACACTCGGGCTCAGCGGAACGCCAGCCTCGGATCGCGAGGCTTTGTGAGATGCGGGACGCCCCCGCGTGGCCCGTGCCGGGGGACAGCGTGGACAGACACCAATCAGGCTACACAGTCGCAGCAAGACAGACATACAAGAAGCCCAGATGAAGCCCCGGGGCTCGGTGTCAGATAAGGACGAGGCGGCAGCCACATCAGTTTACCAAAATCCTGCTCTGAAAGTGACAGTAAAACGCTTACCTTGAGCTGCTATGAACTTATTCTTCTCTTTGTAACCCTAGAAAAGCAAAATCGGATTTGTAATTCTTCATAACGTTATTTGCTGAAGGATTTTGTTGTAGTTTGGACAGTAACACATATTGATCACGGGACACGTGGAAAACACAGAAATAAGAAAACCCACTAGTCATTTCAGACCTAGGGCTACTTTTCGTTCATCCTGCTGTAGACTTTTTCCTGTGAATGCTTTCCCAGGCACTCGCACACACAGGCACACATTTAGTTACTTTTAACTGGTTAACAGGTACAAATTCTCCTACGTTGTGTTTTTATGATAATTTTATAATTTATATTAAAAGTTCAATTAAAGTGAATTCTTAAATTTTTTTAATTTTATATATTTTTGAGAGAGAGACAGACAGAGACAGAGAGTGGGCAGGGGAGGGGCAGAGAGAAGAGGGAAACACAGAATCTGAAGCAGCTCCAGGCTCCGAGCTGTCAGCACGGAGCCAGACGCGGGGCTCGAACCCACGAACCGTGAGATCATAACCTGAGCCGAGATCGGAGGCTTAACCCGCTGAGCTCTGCAGGCGCCCCAGTTAAAGTGAATTCTTACTCCGTTGCCTATGGTTTCACCATAGTTTGTTCAACGGATTCCTCTTGTTCTATTTGGTCAGTGATAGAAAGAATGTTGTAACAAACATCTGTCGTGCTTATCTGTTTCCTGAAATTGAAACCCCAGACAGATGCTAATTCAAAACGCCTGGGTGACTGTGCTCTCTGCGCTGTGGCCAAACTGCCCAGGAAGGTTGTGAATATTTACATTCCTGGCCCCAGAGAGGAAAGTCACGCTTCTCACTCAGTCCCCAAATGATGCAGGTGTGTGCATCAGCCTGGGCCGGGGGCAGGTCAGCGGCTGACTCACATCTATGTAGGAGGCATTAATGTAGTCTGAACACGGGGCTCCATCCACTTGGCTCAGAATCACCCTGGAATGATCATCTGTTTAAAAGAAAAAAGGGAACACGATATCAGGATAAGGAAATCGTGGGTGCCATACGTTTCTTCCATCTACAGCGTTAAACACCGCACAGGACACGAGCGGGTCTTAGGGGTGATCACGGGGACAGAGGAGGCGTCCTTTTTAAAGGCTCCCCTGAGACCCTTTGTGTCATGAAGGTGGGAATACACCTGTTTCATTGAACACGGAGTCTCGGCACTGAGGACAGTGCCCCGCCCTGACCCGGGGCCCGTAAAACCCGCGGATGAGAGCAGAGGGACGCGTGCCCAGGAGCGCAGGCTGCTGGGTCTCCCATAGAGACAGAACAGCGGCGCGTGCTGGGACCCCGCAGTGAGATCGCCATAGTCCCCGAAACCCCAGCTGGACCCCTACATTAACAAGTGTTTCCGTGCCGAGGAGAACCCCAGACAGAAGGGCTGGGGTCCACCCTCCCGGGCTTCCCGGGGAAAGGACCAGCCGACTCCACACCCCCATCCCCACCCTTTGAGTTGGCCCTAGGGCTGGAAGGTGGGCGGAACTCACGCAGACCCCGGCGGGCCTGGTGGGCCACCTGCCTGGAACATTCCGGCCTGTCGAACAAGCACTTGTCCAGTGGGAGGGCTGACCACAGAGGGCTCTGTGTGGCTGCGTGATGGGTGTTTTCTCTGTGTGTGGGTGTGTGAGTGCGTTCATGTGTGTGTGTGGTAGGTGGAGGTGTGGTGTGTGTGTTAAGTGTGTTTTCTCTGTACACCTGGGTCTGATGTGTATGTGTTTGTGGGCCATGTGTGTGTGTATACAGACACACATTTCCGGAAATTTCTTCCAGGGCCCCCGTTGGGACTTTGGTGGGTCCTTGTCACTCCTGCCTTCATGGGCCCTTCCCTCCATAAAAAAATAGACAAATAAACAAATGTTTTGTTTTACAACTGTGTCACTTGTTAGTATAAAGCTTAATGTAAACCAGACCGGATTACGTGTATTTTTTTTTTCTGGTTTAAAAGGAAATTAGACGGTTTCATGGGCCCTTCATGGTGTTGCAGCCCCGGGCCCGGGTTCCCCACGCTGCTGTGCTGCGGCTTCTAGCTGCACGGCAGCTTCTCGCAGGACTACAACACTGAGGACACCCAGACTCGGCCCGGGGCCGGGGTCAAGGGTCAGAGCCGCTCCCGGGTCATTCACCCTGCACGCCTCACGGGCTTGGTGTTCAGTGAGCACTCCGTATGTCTTTACTGCATTATCTGCATTGTCCTGTTGACCCCTGCTCGTCCCGAGAGAGGGACACTAACTGAGAAGGGCGTGTTTGCGGGGCGGATCTGCCGCAAGGTGTCTGGACCGTCGCTGTCGTCTTCCGCATTCCTGGAAGGCACGGCTGGCCTCAGATACCTGCTAGCTGGACACCGGCTCGCTGGCTGGGCCAGATCTGCCCTGCCCCCCAGCAGCACGGCCACTGGGGCTTTCAGAGAAAGCCATGGCCAGATGGGGCAGCCAGGATGTCAGCCCCCAAACGTACAGTCTCTGTGAGACCGTCCTGCTCAGGGGCTCACAGCCCCAAAGCAGATACAGCTCCGGCTGGACCTGCATGAAGCCGGTTGAAAATAATTGGGAAGCATTTACGCTTTGAGAACAGCTATAGAAAGCAGAGCATAAAAAATAGCCTTCTGGTTAGATTTAGAACCTTGCAGTGTCTAAGAGCTTCCTGTCTTTTTATTCTGAAAGTCACACTTCACTTTCAAAACACTATTTCCTGAAATTATCGGCTGTTGCTGTTTTTCTTCCGGATAAGAGGGTACTGTCTCCCCCCCGGCCGCCAAGCTTTTCCAAAGCCCTGCCTCACAGACACACCAGGCATCTTGATCTCTGTCTTCTAAGCTCCCTAGAGCCGCTTCCATGACTCGGCTCCTGGGCCAAGGGGCTTCTTACAAATCTGGTAAATTCAGGGGCATCTGAGTGGCTCAGTCAATTAAGTGTCAGATCGAACCCCATATCGGGCTCCACGCTGACAATGCATGGACCCTGCTTCTAATTCTCTCTCTCTCTCTCTCTCTCTCTCTCTCTCTGTCCCTCCCTCCCTCTCTCTCTCCCCTTCCCCAGCTCTCTCTCTTTCAAAATAAATAAACTTAAAAAAAACCAAAACAATAAATGTGGTAAATTTATAGCCAAAATCAGCTTGGGGGAGGGATGGGGAGAGGCCTGGATGGTGCCCAGGGCTGTGGGAGTCAGGTCTCGGCCCCTCGCACCCCCCGCTGACCCTAACCCTGCCCTGAGCAAGAATGGAGTCTCTCATCCCAGGCAGGGTGTGGGACAGACCTGAGACGCCCATCTCATGCAACATCTAGCGAATCAGCCCGTTCCTGTCCTGGATGCCTAGCCGGCCCTGGGGTCATCTCGGGCCAACCCCTCAATTTACTCAGACCCCTTTCTTTCAGCTTGTGTCTTACTGGTGCCAGATGCTACCCAGCTGGTGGCCTGTAGGCCACTCCCAGGGCACATCCCAAGTGTCCCCAGGTGTCCCCATGCTGCCTTCCACAGACCCCAGGGTCCAATCAACGTGAAATACCTCACATCTGGGCGGAGCGACCGCCAGCACCCTCAGTTTCCTCTGGTTCAGTGCTCCTGGGCAGAGCAGGGCTGGGGCCAGACCCTCAGCCAGGGACGGGGGAATGGGGGACAGAATTTTCACACATTTATACTTGTAGGAAAGACCAACTTCCCTCCAAAGCACAAGCTGGAGAACACGGACTGGAGAAAACGTGCAGGGGGAGGCGCTGCTATTCCAGGTTAGGGACCCTCAGGAGGTTGTGCCCCACCCTGGACCATCACATCTGCCATCAGGGGATGGAGTGCAGGTAATTTCCACACCTGGCCATTGATTCTGCTCCCATTGAGGTGTCACCAAAAAAAAAAAAATATATATATATATATATATATATATATATATATATATATATATATATTAGGTTTTATTTATTTTGAGAGAAAGAAAGAGAGCGCATGAGCAGGGGAAGGCATAGAGAGGGGGAGAGAGAGAATCCCAAGCAGTCTCCATGCAGTCAGTGAGGAGCCCAACTCGGGGCCCAAACTCACAAACCGTGAGATCATGACCTGAGCCGAAATCAGGAGTCAGACGCCCAACCGACTGAACTACCCAGGCGCCCCAAAATATTCTCAATTATCAGTGTAGATGTCACCTTTAAAAAAAAGGGATTTATGGGGCACCTGGGTGGGTCAGTCGGTTAAGCATCTGACTCTTGATTTCGGCTCAGGTCATGATCTCACTATTTGTGACACTGAGCCCTGCATCAGACTCTAAGCCGTCTGCTCAGGATTCTCTCCCTCTCTCTCTACCCCTCCCCTGCTCACTCATGAGCACACACTCTCTCTCTCTTTCTCTCAAAATAAATAAATTAACTTAAAAACATTTTTAACTAAGGGTTTAGTGAGTAAGAGACAAGCGGGGGTCAGGAACCTGGAAAAGTGCTGGTGCTGAATAGGTCCTCAGCATACGCACTCAATAGGTCAACGCATAAATTAAATTAATTAAGGAAACTAATTAGTCAAACTAATAATAGAAAATAAAGGAAGCTAATTAGTCAAATTAATAGTAGAAAATAATACTAATTTCCAAATGGCCCGATTTGACTTGACACAAGATATTCCTAAGACCCCAAACCACCCCCATGGCTCTCCTTTCCCTTGAGCCGCTCAGACCAAGGCTTGCCCCCCGCCCCCGATAACCCACCCAGGTGCAACAGCAAGTCCTTCCCATCTGACCCCCCTGCGTGTCCAGAGTCTACCCCTGGTCCGAGCCCCCTCCTCACTGCCCAGCCGCTGCCCGGCGCCTTGCTGCTCCCTCGGCTGCCTACCCAGATACATTCTAGCCAGAAGACTATTTGGTTAATTTCTCACTTTACTTGGATCATAGACTCACGGGAGACCTTTGAAAAAAAGAGTTGTGCAAATCCTGTGTTTGTGAAGAGCAAAAGAATTGTTTCTATTAAGTGCTGAGAGCGCAGAGGCCACACAAATCGGGCGGACCACAGCTTCTGGTGCCTACAAACAGAGGGGCTTCACTCTCATCTTAAAATGCAGCCAGGAGCCAGTGCACTGAGCCCACTGCACCCTGGCTGCCTTGCTCCTAGGGAGGCTCTGGCTGAGAACGGGGAGGTCCTCTGGAATGAGGAGGCCTGGGGCTCAGGATCGAAACCCTCCCTGGCTGCCTTTCTGTTAGCCTGATGGCCAAAGCCAACAATGGGGTCCAGACGAACGAAGAAATCCACAACCCTCCTCGGCCAGCTCTTCCGAAGGCAGCCTGGAACCTCCAGGTCTGTCCTGGTACCGAGGCAGGCTGTGAACACTGCCTCCAGGGCACGGCCCGTCCAGCCACCTCCGGGGACAGATCTGTCAGCTATCTGGACCCCGCACCCCGCAGCCCATGGCCCCGTTTAGCAGCTGGCGTTTCTAAGCCCTCCCACAAAGCTGTCATTACTGTCCCTGGTCTGGGGGACACACTGAGGGTGGCCAAGAGCACAGGGTCTGAGGGGGGACGAGCCCAGGGCCACCAGCAGCACAAGACTGTGCCTCAGGACGGGGCCCAGGAGCAGGGCTCTGCCAGCCCATGCGGGGGACGCTCCCCTTGGCCCCTAGGCAGCCCCAGTCTCAACATCGAGCACAGGCTAGGTGGCCAGACCCAGGACAACAGAGGTGGCCCGAGTCCGCTGTGGGGACGGGGCTCCCTAGACCTCCCTGTACGAGCCCCAAGCAGCAGTGCCGGCCCGGGCCCTCGTCCCCAAGCACCGGGAGTGTCGTGCAGCCTGGACAGGCACGGTTCCCAGGAGCTACAAAGGAATGTCCACTTTACTCCAAACGCCACCAATCATGCAAAAAAGGTAAAGTCTTACTGGGAAGGATGTTGGGATATCTGTTCTTTTCTCTATTTTCTTCTTTATTGGCCAGTTCAAAAGTTCCTTGTACGTGTCCAGATGGCAACGACTACAAGAAAATACACAGTTAGCGCTAAAAGGGATGAATCCGAACACAGCGTTCACGTCCACTCCCCTGATGCGCACGGGGATTAGGAAACCGTTGGAGTAAACTACTTGCAGTCCACTACCCTTTCTGCCCCGAGAGCTGTGCCGGGCACTGGGCAGAGACGTGAGGAAGACGCAGGTGCACCAGGGTCCTGGCCATCGGGCCAGGTGAGCCGTGGACATGGCGATGACCTCACAGTTGGGCCCTCGGATGCCTGAAGGCAGGGACTTCAAGTCACCAAACCATTGGGAGCCACAGGTCCTGGCCCAGAGCGGCCACTCCACACATACAGACTGAGCCCGGGGCCCTCTGAGCCAGGACAGGGCAGGACAAGGGTCCCGGCGCATTGGGGCTGGACAGGCCCGCCGTGCCCGTGGGGCTGGGCTCAGGGGCGCAGAAGGGTGCGCGAGGACCTCAGATGCGGGGCTCCTGCCTGAGACGCCGTGTGCTCCTGGGCCAGCGGTTAAGGCCCGGCTGGCCTCGTGTGGGAAGTGCAGACCCCAGCCCCGCCCCAGACCAGCACAAGACCCCCCGGGGTCCTGTGTGCACACCTGGCATCAGAAACCCTGCCCTACTGCCCCCTGCCTCGGATGAGGACAGGAAGGTGAGGCGCCAGCGCCCCGGAACTGACGTGCGGCTCCGCAGACGTGACCCCGGGTGACCCCGGGCTCCCTGACTTCTAGTCCTGCAGCTGCTGGGGCCTCTCCCACTCCTGGTCACCCCCGTCACCCCCCTGCATCCGCTGGCTGCTGGGACGCCTCTGCACGCAGGAGGGTCCCTCGCAGGGCACTGTGCGAAGAAGCCTTTCGAACCCCCGAATCACGTCCTTCAACATGAACCTCAACACGGACTGGACTGGGGAGGGGACACTGGAAGCCGAGAAGCGAGTGTCAGTCTTTACCAGGCAGCCTCGCTGTGCCGGGCCCTGGGGGGGCTGGGCCACCTGCCCCGGCCCACAACTCACCTATTAGAAGACAATGCTAGCATCGCCCCTTTGTCTAGACGAGGAGACTGACCCTCAAGGCTGCTGCAGACTCGCCCAGAGTCACCTGGCTTGCGAGCAGCAGGCCCCGCGGAGCGGCCTGCAGTGTGGCCTGGAGCTGACCACGAGGACTGCACTTCCTCAAGTGCGAAGTCCCGGAAGACGGGGGCAGACCTCACAAGTGCTGCCGCGGCCCTAGGCTTATCCACACCATGTATCAGAAGGGCTGGACTCGCCGCCCGCAGGTGCCCAGAGCCTCCCTCTCCTGGGGCGGGGTGGGGGGTGCTTCTCCATCACAGACTGAGCCCCTGCCAGCCAGTGTCCTCTTTCTTTTGTTTGGGGTTCACTGAACTGGATGGCGACAGGCAGAGCCTGGTGGGGGCCTTGGGACCAGCACCTTCTCTGCCCAAAATTCCTGGTTCTTTTTTTTTTTTTCTTAATTTTTTAATGTTTATTTTTGAGAGACAGAGAGAGAGACAGAGCACGAGCAGGGGAGGGTCAGAGAGAGAGGGAGTCACAGAATCCGAAGCAGATTCCAGGTTCTGAACTGTCAGCACAGAGCCCAACATGGGGCTTGAACTCACAGCTCTGAGATCATGACCTGAGCCGACGTCAGGTGCTCAACCGACGGAGCCACCCAGGTGCCCCTCAAAATTCCTGGTTTTTATCAAAACTGTCTTAACACTGATTTTCTGGACCTGAGCTTAACAGAGAATCTGTGGCAGCGTTCTACAGACTTCTCTCTTTCTATCCTCGAAAGCTTTCTTGACTCCATCCCTGAAAATAAAAACAAGGTATGATACTAGCATAAAGGTGGTTTGTCCGAACCCACACAACGTGTCACACCAGCTCCCCAGCTCTGGATGTCGGCCGGTCAGTGACGAGTCAACATTAGTTATCACTTGGGACACATGCAGGGCATGGACAGGAGTCACTGTTGGCCTGGGAAACCTGTGTGGGGACAGGCGAGCTACAGGGGAACCCTATACTCCACGCATAACTTTTCCATAAGCCTAAAAGGACTCTAGACATTCAAGTCTATACAAATGATACATTAAAAAGAAAAAGAGAACCCAAGAAGCCTCTGTCTTCC
This sequence comes from Proteles cristata cristata, assembly GCA_017311185.1. NCBI lineage: Eukaryota > Metazoa > Chordata > Mammalia > Carnivora > Hyaenidae > Proteles > Proteles cristata. The sequence goes on from JAESUZ010005312.1 coordinate 90,821, forward strand.
TGGGAAGGTGGGGTGGCTGTGGTACTGTGTGTGGGGAGGCTGGAGGGTGGAGGTGTGGAGGGTGGACCCAACTGTGCCCCCCTTCCCCGTGGCCTGAGACCCGGTTATGAAGCTTGGGGTAGCAATACCGGCCTTTTGGGCTGCATGGAGGGCCACTTGGGGTGAGAGGCCGGGTGCTCTGTGTGTGGGGCGTAGCTCTGTATCCAGGCACACGACATGACTGCCGCCCATCACTTCCGCCCGCTGTCCATCTGCAGACTCGAATCTCTGAGCTGCTCAGGGGAAATGGGGCAGCACCCGGGGTGGGCTCTGCTGGGACCCAGTCACCCCCACAGCGCCCAGCGGGAGCCATGCAGGTAGTGAGGGGTCAATAAATGCCTCGCAATTGATTGTGTGATGACACAAATGGACCGAAGGGGGTTGGCTGGTGTGCGGCTTGCTGGAGGTGGCTGGGGTTTCATCTCAGTGAGCGCACACAAGGGCACCGGGCCATGCCGCTGCCTCTTCCTCCCCGCTCCGCAGCGCTGGGCAAGTGGTAGTGAATGAGGGGAACAGAGAGCGGCCGGTGGGGACTGTTCCCGCATGCTCCAGGGGCTGGCTCTGGCTCACGCCTCCCCTGCACCTTTCTACAAACACTGGATCCCCGGGCATGGAATGAGCTGCTGGTCTGAGCCAGGAAGACTCGGCTGAGGCGGGGGAGGGGCGGTCCTGGCCTGAACAGCACTCACTTGTCGAGGTATTAACCGGGGGTCTGGAACAGACTCTGCTGGGGTGGCCCTCTGTCATGGCGGGTCGAGACGGTGCCACTGGGTGTCCCTAGGAGTCATCCTAAAAGCCCCCAGATGCCCGTAGTGCAGGCATGGGGCGAGGCTGGGCACACATCTGCCTATTTCACAAGTTCGGACAATCCTTCAGGGACGGCAGCATCCTTATCGTGCAGGTGAATAAACTGAGGCAGGTGGAGGTTGAATACATGGTCCACTTGCTCTGGGCTGGTAAGAGGGAGGCCGACTCAGCATTCACGTCTGGACCACACCACTGACCCCAGCGCCAAACTCGTTCAGCTCCCTGAGGCTCTGGGTCGGCAACACACAGGTGTCCATGCTCAAGACTCATCCGTCCCTTTCACGGTCTCTGGGTAGGGCTCGAACTCAGGACGTGGACGAGGAGGAGGAGGGTGGACAGTCGTCTAACTCCGGGGGGGTCATCGCAGAGCCAAGAGTGGGCCGGTCCTGGAAGGCTCCAGCAGGCTTAGAAGACAGAAGCCACACAAACGGTGGCTTAGGATTGGCCGGCTCAGGGGCGCCTGGGGGGCTCAGTCGGTCAAGCATCCGACTTCAGCTCGGTTCATGATCTCATGGTTCGTGGGTTCGAACCCTGCATCGTGCTCTGTGCTGACAGCTCAGAGCCTGGAGCTGCTTCGGATTCTGTGTCTCCCTCTCTCTCTGCCCCTCCCCTGCTCGTGCTTTCTCTCTCTCTCAAAAATAAATAAACATTAAAAAAAAAAGACATGACCAGCTCTCACTGACGAGAGCAGCAAACTGGGGTCCAGAGACTACAGTCAACTTGTCCCTGGCCCCCCAGCGCTGGGCCCAGGCCCTCCTCCCCTCTGCATACCCCTCACTGCACAGGGGCCTCCAGTGGGCAGCTGGGCAGGGGAGGGCGAGAAGAGTGATATACTTTCTTTGGAGGCAAAATCTAAAGTGGTACCCAAAAAACCCAGGAATCAAGGTAAAATAATATCCAAATGAAACATTTAAAAACTTTTTTGGGGGCACCTGGGTGGCTCAGTCGGTTAAGCGTCCGACTTTCGCTTGGATCATGATCTCACGGTTCTTGGGTTCGAGCCCCGCGTCGGGCTCTGTGCTGACAGCTCAGAGCCTGAAGCCTGCTTCGGATTCTGTGTCTCCCTCCCTCTCTGCCCCTCCCCTGCTCGTGCTATGTCTCTTTCTCTCAAAAACAAATAAATGCTTAAAAAATTTTTTTTAAATTTTAATTCAAAACTAAAGCATGATATCGAAAGCACCAAACCTTCAAATAACACCAGAATGGGTGACAGTAGGATGACAAAGAATGGGTGACAGTGGGGTGACAAAGAATGGGTGACAGTGGGGTGACAAAGAATGGGTGACAGTGCAGTGACAAAGAATGGGTGACAGCGGGGTGACAAGTCCTGCTGGAGCCTGGGACCACAGGAGAGATCAGTCAGAATGATCTTGCCTTTATTTACAATCGTACTATTTCGTTCAGCATGGATTGCTTGCATTAATTTTGATATTTTGGTGGCTCAGTTGGTTAAACAACTGACTTAGGCTCAGGGCGTGATCTCACGGTCCGTGAGTTCGAGCCCCACGTCGGGCTCTGTGCTGACAGCACAGAGCCTGCCTGGGATTCTCTCTCTCTCTCCCTTTCTCCCTGCCCCTTCCCCACTCTCTGTCTCTCTCTCAGAACAAATAAATGAACCTAACACAAGCACTTTTTTGATATTTTTGGACAATGGAAATACTACCGACCCAGACGGAGGTGCTCACGCCTGGGGCAGGTGCGTCACCGCCTGACCCTATTTCCGGCCCCGCTGCGCTGGGGTTGTCCTCACTCTTGAGACGACAGGCGAGCCAGCTGGCTGTGACTCACAGCCTCCTGCTGACAAAAGGCCAGCCCACGGCCACGCGGAAAAACACAGCAGAAGGGGAAACGGGACAGGAGAGGAGGGGACCGAGTCACACCCTGCAAACTCGGTAGTTATTTTGGACGCCGAGGATGAACTTCCCTAAGGCTGACAGGCTGCAAACGATACTGCCTGGAGCCGTCTTTCGAGATGACCTAATTTCTCCAAAATAGAAGACGCATTTGGAAACAATGAAAAGGAAGCAAGGGAAAGGGCAGGAGAGGCTGGTGCTGAAAAACGAGCGAAGCGCCGCTGAAATGCCCCGCGCCCGCGGATGCCTCTGTGGGAAAGGGCCCGCGTCTGCTGGGGCGCCGTCCCTGGAGTGAGCAGCTGCACAGCACTGTGCTGTGGGGGACAAGGGAGCTGTGAGGTCCTTGTGACAGTCCCGCCCCCCCCACCCCGCGCCCGTCTTAGTGGCGGAGGCCGGCTGCTCAGGGGCGGGCGCACGTGCCAGGGCCCGGGGGCACGTGCCAGGGCCCAGGGCAGCAGGCTGCGCGAGGCGCCCTCGGCCGCACTCGCTCCTCTTCGGGGCTCAGCCCTCCGCACGCGGCTGCGCGTGATGTGAGGAAGATGCGCGGAGCAAACCAGGAGGTGCTCAGGGGTCACCACGGAACGGCTAAACCCATGTCTCTTACCTGCCCGCCCGTCCGCGCGCCTCTCTCCCTCTCTCCCCCTCTCGACCTCTCAATGTCGGTCTCTCCAGCAGATTCACAGTCACAGGACACTGACTACAGACTGAGTCACACAGGACGAGGCGTCACGGACGCACCTTCGTGTGGTTTTGTTGGGAGCTGGGAGAATCAGCCTGTCCCCGCGGGGACGGTCACGGCCGGATAAACCCGCGCTAGCCGGCTGCTGCCATTGCCAAGTTCACGGAGGCAATTCACCCAGACAGGCAGTAGCAGGATGCAGACAGGGAGAGGCCGGAGCACACACCAAAGCGAAGCCCGGGGCCCCAGGGCTGTTGCGTTCATGCGACGAGGGGGGATCGGAAGAGGGGCGCTTCCTACACCAACCAGACGCACCAGGTCTCCGGAGCCCGTTATAAAGCCGGGTGGGGGCTCTACGGCTCTCCACCCCGGTCTGTCACCCGCTTCCTGCTCAGGCCCTGGTCTTCCACATTAGGGAGACAACTGAGTCCCTGTCACACTAGATTTTAGGACACAGCGGTCAGAGGGTTTGCGCTGGAAGGAACCTTCAGGAACATCTCACTCAACCGTCTCATCTTACGAAAGAGCGATGAAGGGGGTGCAGGGACCTCGCAGGAGAAGCCAGGCGTCCAGAAGCCCCTCTGGGGCAGCATCGTGACCCATGCGCACATACCCCGCCTTCGAGAAGACCTACCCTCAACTACGGCGCCACGTTTCCCAGTCCCTGACCCCGGACAGGATGACAAAGGAGCCTCCACACTCACACTGAACTCCTCCCGAAAGCGCTTGCAGTCGTCGGCCGACCGGACGCGGACCTCCTCCTCCAGCTGCGCCACGGGGATGGGAAAGTACTTCTTGGGCCCGGACGGGGACCTGCTGAGCAGTGTCACTCTTTGCTGCTCTGTGGGACCAGAAGACACATGGGGGCTGCTCAGCCACATTCCCGGACAGCTGACCCCTTCACCAGATGGACGGACCGCATTCCCGGAGGGCACAACTCAGCTCACGCAGCCGTGGCCACGCGGGCCGAGCAGCTGAGCGCGGAGTCCGCCCCTTATAATACAACCATACCAGAGTGCTGTCCCTCTGGCCGGTGTGACCAGCTCCCACCCACCACAGACGCCTTATCTTCCAGCCCAGCCCCTAGCCCCTGCTCCTTCTATCAAGGATTCGGGCACTTTGATGCCCCAACTCAACTTTCCAGGTTCGAAATAGGAAGAACGACTATACGTTCATCAATACGGAGGAGTAACTTTGGTTTCAGCTGGGAACAGACCAGGAATGGGTTAGGATGTAGGTGTCCCTCAGTCCTGTCTTGTGACAAATAGCTTGCTCAAACCCCACAAGCCCCAGGAGAAATAAGAGAAACCTTTCTTGGGGCGCCTGGGGGGCTTAGTCAGTTAAGCGTCCGACTTCGATCAGGTCATGATCTCACAGTTCATGAGTTCGAGCCCCGCATCGGACTCTGTGAGGACAGCTCAGAGGCTGGAACCTGCTTCACATTCTGTGTCTCCCTCTCTCTCTGTCCCTCCCCTGCTTGCGTTCTCTCTCTCTCTCTCTCTCACAAATAAATAAGTGTTAAAAAAAAAAAAAGAGAGAGAGAGAGAGGAAACCTCCCTGTTTTGTGGGGGGCCGGGAGGCACTGACATTGAGGACGGGCGGCAGGGGACTTCCTGGACAAATTCCGTCCACAACCCAGGGTGAGCCAAAAGGAGCAATATTTGGCCAGAACTTCTCTTCCTGCAAAATGACTGACACTCTTGACAACATCAACGTGAACACTTTGCTGTCACTCCCACCAAGGGCCTGTCCCCACCTGCAGAGCCGCCTGAAGCCCAGCCAACAACTCCTCCCAGAGCTCATGCGAAGCGCAGACGCATCAGAGTGAGTCTGGCTGGGCCTCTGGGCTTCGCCAGCCACACCTTCGTCCCTCCCTTTCAGGCTGTTGAAACGTGCCGGCAGCGAGCCGGGGCAGGACGGTGGCACCCACGGGCCACAGCAGCCCCTCACGAGGTGCTCGGTGATGTTCAGGTCCCACCGGCACCCGGGACTGCCTGCCAGCCCCTCGCTAGGTCCTTTGGGGCTGGCGTTCTTTTTTATCATCTGGGGGTCGAGTTTGCAATTCCGTCTGAAGCCTGACCACATGTTTGCTGCCCCAAACCGTGGAACTCTTAGGTAGCAAGCAGATTCCAGGAAGTTACAGTCACTGGTGTGAACCAATCATTCTGAAAGTCCCTGCCTCGCCAGCTTTCTGGGCCACCTGCGCTTGTGGCGAAAAGGAACAAGTGCCTTGTAAGTAAGCAGCACCACGGCACGGAGCCGAACTTGAGCCTGAAGAAAGGCTGGGAATGCCCTCAGCTGGGCCCATCCCTGCCACACACACGCAGCGCCGGGCCAGCTCCCTTTTTGCATCACGATCCGCAAGCAGCGTGAAGTTCAGGGGAGCCTTCGAGCGCCCGAACCGGGCCGCCTCATCTTCGGATGGTTTTCAAGGGCTTCCTGAAAACCGTGACATGTCACAACGCTGTAAAAAGGACAGGATGTGCACAGTGTTTCCAACAAAGCCACAAACTGAAAGTCTCGAACATCTGCTCCCAGCAGAGAGAAAGGAGAAAAGTTTCAAGATGGTGAAGCTGTACCGCCGTGAACGCTAGCGTTAGTTACACCGGGCAGAGGGGGACGGGAGTCTCGAAGCTCAAGGAGTTTAATATTTCAAATAAGAGGCAGCCAGCAGCCCCCTGCGTGGCCAGAAAGCGAACTCTCCCGGCCCCCCAGGCCCCCGGCCCCCGGACGGTACCTTGTTCTTCAAGGATTCCGTTGGGCATCTTGTCATTGGCGCTGACCACGGCTTTCCTCTGCTTCCGGAACCTGGGACACACAGACTGGTTAGCTCTGGGCACAGGGCTGACCCCCGGGACGCGGAGCCCTGGCGCGGGATACCCACCAGGTGAGCCGGGAGAAGCTCTTCCTGCTGCTCATGGTGGGACCCCGCCACACGGGCCACCGGCCGCCAGCCCCGCGCGTGCCCGGCCCCTGTGGTCCCCGGCCCCGCTGCCCTGCGCCTGGGCCCACGCCCGCAGTGCAGCCTGGAGGAGCTCATTTCCTCATCGGGGCTGGTCGGGGCAAGCCCGCCCGCGCCCGGGGACACTCCTACCTGAAGAAGTAGGCGGCGAGCAGCAGAAGGAGGGTGAGCAGCAGCAGAGGCAGCAGCAGCCAGGCCAGCAGGGGCTGCGGCGCGCGGGGATCCGGAGGGCCTGCGGGCGGCAGGGGGGACCCGAGGCGAGGACTCAGGCGACAGGGAAATGGGGTCTCGGCACAGAAGGATCCCCCACAGCAGACCACACGTCACAGCTGGCAAGGCGAGGCCACCCGCACCCCCACCCCCCACCCCGGTGCCTTGTGCTCACCAGATGAGTCGCTGTGACACAGGGAAGAGAGCGTGAGCCGCGGGGCCGGGGACTTTGGCCGTGGCGGGGGCTGAGGGCCAGTGAGGGCGCAACAGGGAGCCCCCCGCCCCGTCAAGGAACCTGTTTCCCCGGGGTCCTGGGGCACCTGCATCTCCCCTTCCTGGGGAGGTGGATGGGGAGGTGGAAGGGGGCGGAGGGTGAGAGGCCTTGCCGCTCCCAGGACGGCGTGGGGCACCCCCAGGGCCAGGCAGGAGCTCAGGGCACAGCCTGGCCCCCGGGCTGGGGGGAGGTCTGTGGCCATGATCAGGTCTCCAGAAGCTTCGAGCTCCCGATCCTACAGGCCCAGGCTGACTTTCCTCATTCAGAAGGCCCCACCTCCCTGGACCAGGAGCAGCTGCCTCCGGCTGCCCAGGACCTGCCCAGGGAACCCAGACTCTGAGGGGCTTCGATGGCCTGGCTGCCACCTGGCCCGCGATGTTCCGACTTAGCCCCTGCCTCCGCAGGTGCCCACGCTGCCCTCTCCTCACCAAAATGCATCCACCAGCAAGCATCTCAAACTCCCCCTCCTCCAGGAAGCCCCCTTGGCTGTCCTTCTGAGGATCCCAGGGGGTCTCTGTATGCCTCCAAGCACAGACCCTCCTCTCCTGGAATGGACAGGCCCTGGGGGCGACCGCCTTCACTCTGAGGCAGTGGAAGTTCCTCAAAGGCAACAATGGGCTTCCACAGCCTTGAGCTCACAGCAGGGCCCTGAGCCCAGGGGGAGCACCGCAGCCCCCTCCCCTGGCACCCCTCCTCGTGTATTCTAAAGGTCTTAACTTGCATCTCACGCCCCCTCCCCCAGGTTGTAAGCAACCTCCACCTCCAGGCCCTTGTGCGACTCTGGCACCCAGTAAGGGCCAAGGCATGTGTTTCTAATAAATGACGATTTTTCCTGACGCGAGGGACCGTTTGGTACAGAAGTGCACTGACTGAGAGACAGCTGGTCTGTGATGAGGTGGCCCTGGAGGCCAGAAACCTGGCCCAACAAGGCCCCCTTGCTCCAGGCTAGGCCAAGGCCCTTCCGTCAGCCCAGTGACCGCCCAGGTCAAGTTGTTGGGCAAAGCCGGATGACGTCAGGCTGAGCCTCTCAGAGCGCGCGCCCCAGCCCCCATCCTCTGGCCGTACCCACTGCAGAGCGCCCTGGGGGGCTGTCCTGGTGGGGCGGGGAAGCTTCCCCACTCGCCCACCCATGGAGGCCCCACCCTGCTCTGCCAAACTCCAGCTGGGAGATGCTGATCCCGAGGGGCCGAGAGGGCCTGGGTGCCCCTCACCCTGACCTCATCCCTGCCCTGCCACACGCAGCCGCAGAGCATGGGTGGGGCCCTTCTCCCCTCCTCACTTCTGCATTTGCACAGACCTCAGGCTGCCCCGGGCCAGCGTCCGTCTTGGCAGTGACTGCTGGCTAGCTTGCAGGTCCAAGGGCTTGGGGCACCTGGCTGAGGGCGTGGGCACCACCCGGAGCTTCGAGGGGCACTGGGGGCCCTCGTCAGGGGGCTCCAGGGTGCTGCCTCCCGTTGAGGCTACAGTTACAGATGTACAGTTACAGATGTGGGCTTTCCGTAGCCCACCCGTGAGGGCCTGGGTTGAATGACCCAAGGCCCCCGGAGCAGGGCCGTGTGCATGGGCAGAATCAGAATCAGCAGATCACAGGGACAAGTGCCAGCAGCTGCCTCTGTTCTGGGGGTGTGTGTGTGGGGGAGAATAGGAAAGAACATTCACGGGCTGGCAGGCCTGGGGGTGCTGGGAGAACCGGGGAGTCTATGCCCCATCTTTTGGGATATACCCGTTGGGGTCAGGCAGAAGGTACACCTCGCCCCCACTGTCCAGTTCTTCTGGCTTGCCAAAAAGAAGAAACTCACAGCTATGTAAACCTTATCTGATTTTTAAATATTGATCAGTAGGGGCCCCTGGGTGGCTCAGTCAGTTAAGTGTCCGACTTCGGCTCCAGTCATGATCTCACGGTTCGTGGGTTCAAGCCCCGCATTGAGCTCTATGCTGATAGCTCAGAGCCTGGAGCCTGCTTCCGATTCTGTGTGTGTCTCTCTCTCTGGCCCTGCCCTGTTCATGCTGTCTCTCTCTTTCAGAAATAAATAAAACATTACACAATTTTTTTAAAAAATAAATATTGATCAGTAATTCAACCTAAATGCAATTTTGTAAAACAACATGGTCCGGAAACAACCTCTGCCGGCTAGGCTGTGTCCCCCGGGCAGAGCGAAGTGTGAAAACACATCAACGGCAAAAGCAGAGGCCTCCCTGCATCGGGGCAGCGCTTTCTCGTTCAGTCGGTGGTCTTGGAGGCTTCTGGGTCAGCACACACGAGCCTCCTCATTCTGTTTAACTGCGGCTTGGACTTCCACTTTCTGAATAACCCATGATATCCATGGACACTTAGGTTGTTTCCAGCTTTTTTCGCTTATGTTAACTCACGATTTTACATCTTGTATCTTTATCTCTGCTCATCTTGAAAGTGCTTCCGTAGAAAGCTCCCAGAAGGAGACTTTGTGCATCAGTGTGCATGCATATTAAATTGTAATGTGGGGCAACTCGGTGGCTCAGTCAGTTAAGTGTCTGGCTTCAGCTCAGGTCATGATCTCGAGGTTCATGAGTTCAAGCCCCGTATCAGGCTCTGTGCTGACAGCTCAGAGCCTGGAGCCTGATTCGGATTCTGCGTCTCCCTCTCTCTGTGCCCCTCCCCCATTCAGTCTCTGTCTCTCAAAAATAAATAAAAATGGTAAAAAAAAATTAAATTGTAACAGAAACTGCCAAAGTCCCCCCTGTAAAATTTCCAGCTTCCATCCTTACCTAGAGGGGATGATGAAGCCCATCTCTCCTGGCTATTAACAATCCTTTTCATTTTTGTCAGTCTGATAAATAATATAATACCGCTTCACTCTGCCTTTCCCTAATTTCTATAGAGTAAAGCGTCGTTTCATGATAAATAAAACAATCAATTGGATATCTGCATGATGCTTGGTCATATGCTTTCGCCAGTTTCCCACTGGGTTGTCTTTTTCTTATTAATTTCTAGGAAGCCTTCCTGTAATATGGACAACACTGTTTAATTATACTGTTTGTGAGTATTTACCTTCAACTCCTGCACGAAGGAAGGTCTCTTGATGATCACTGGATACATTTTGTTCGAGGAACAAAGGAAACAGCTCAAGTTTCAAAGGGCACTTCCCGGGGTCAGGCTCCCGTCTGGAATTCTAGGCCAGTGGAGCCTGGCCACCTGCTGTCACCAAGACCTTGAACGGGAGCCAGTGCAGACTTCCCTCCTGCTTGATGACCTGCGGCCACTGCCAAGCCCATGAAGGCCCCAGGCAGAAGCTGTAACGAGCGGTGAAGGGTCACATCTGTCCTCAGGGGCATGACATCACTTCCTTGTCCCTGAAAGGAGCACCTGACACCCACAGCCATCTTGCTGGCCGACCGTTTTCTTTTTAACTGAAGCGAAGAGGCCCAAGGGGGAGGCTGAGTCACCCTGACGGTGCCCTGGGTGCCAGCTGTGGAAACGCCCACACAGCTCTACTCTGGCGTCTCCGCTTCGGGGACAAACAATGCTCTCCTGGTACAATGTTTGCTGTTATCGTTAAGCGTTTCTGCAGGTGCTGAGCCTTGGGTCAGCAGCAGCAGCCTCTCTCTGCTGGGCCCAGGGACACAGTGTCCTCAGGGCAGGTCTGGAGGGTCCCGGGTTGTGGAACCCAGTGACCCAGAACACAGAGGGCCTGCTTGAGATGAGCACAGTGACAAGGGGCGCCTGAGAGGCTCAGGTGGTTAAGTGTTCGATCTCGGCTCTGGTCATGATCTCACGGTCTGTGGGTTCAAGCCATGTATTGGGCTCGGTGCTGACAGCTCAGAGCCTGGATCCTGCTTCGGATTCTGTCTCCCTCTCTCTCTGCCCCTCCCCTGTTCGTGCTCTGTGTCTCTCTCTTTCTCAAAAATAAATAAATACTAAAAAATGTTTTTTAAATAAACAAGGTCAGTAACAAGCACAGCTCTGTCTGCCGGGGGCTCCCATCTTTCTCTGTCCTCAGGTTTGGATCTCTCTGGCTGGCAAAGCCGGGACAGGGCGGCTCTGGCTGTGCTCGCTGGGGACCTGCTTGCGTCACTGACTGAGCTCTACTTTCACCCTTCACTGGGGGCCAAGGGCGCATTTGTAGGACATGTGTCTGGGCTCAGAAAATCCTGTGAAGCCCTTGGGCTGCATGGGGGTTGAGTCCCTGACCCCAGCCTGAATGGGGCCATTTCTAATGATCTCACTCAAGCTTTTTCTTCTGGAGGGAAGTTGATAATGTCTGTTTACCCCAGGCCTCATGATAACCAAGCACAATGCTGAAGGTCAACTTAGCTGAGCCATGGGGGGTGCCAGATAGCTGGTCAAACGCTGTTCTGGGTGTTTCTACAAGGGTGCTTTCTGGATGAGATTCAGCATTGAAACTGGTGGTCTCTGGAAAGATGCCACGCCCCCTCCCCACCCCCCATTGTGGGTGGGCCTCACCCAATCCGTCGAAGGCCGGCCTAGAACAAAAAGGCTGAGCCTTCTGTGAGTCGCAAGGAATCTTCCTGCCTCACTGCCTTCCAAGCGGGGCCATCGCTCTTTCTGGTTCTGCAGCAGCCCATCAGCCTTCAAACTCAAACCAGCTCCCTGGCCTCGTGGATTCTGAACTCTACAACCGTAAGTCATGTGACCCTGTTTCTTATAATAAATATAAATACAGATGTCAATACAGATACAGATATAAATGAAAATATAAGCGTAAGTCTTACTGATTCTGTTTCTCCGGAGAACACCAGCCAACGCACAAATAATACCCCATCAGAGAAGGCCGAGTTTCATGCCTGGGAGTCGCAGGCTGGCACAGGGAAGGGGGCGGGGCAGGCATGCGGGGACTGGCAAGAGCCCGTGACACAGACTCAAGGGACCAGGCCTTGCTGGTTGCAGGCTCCTGCTAAGCCGGCCCCGGGACAGGGCTGCAGCCACACGCGGGCGTCTGGTCTACCAGGCAGGTGTGTGTGTTGCCCAGGGAGTCCGGGTCTAGTCCTTGGGGACCTTGAACTCACCTGTTGGGCCTCTGTGTTGGGCATCCAGCCAAGAAAGAGGTATCAAGGGACACTGAAAAGCCACGTAACTGGGCTGTAGGACACTGGTGGGGTGACGGGCCTCTCCTGACTCCCCTGCCGACCACAGCGGCAGCCCATGTGGACAGGCCCGGCACCAGCTCGGGGGTCCCGTGAATCCTCAGCATTGCCAAGAAGGAGGCACTATTATATCTCCATCTCACAAATGGGGATACCGAGGCACGGAGAGGACCAGGAACTTACTGGTCACCGGGCCAGTTAGCGGTAGAGCTGGATCAGAACAAGGGTCACGTGACTCAAGAGCACCCGCCCTCGCGCTGTTCTCCTCTTCCCGTCAGCCTCACATGGCATTCATTTCACTTTATTGATGCAAAATTTACGTTCGACGAGACCACCCCCGCCTTGTTTTAGGCATATGATCCAGGATTTTTAGTTAATTCATAGCTGTGTCACTGCCTCCACCATCCAGTTTTGGAATCTTCCATCCACCTCTCACCCACCTGTGGTCACGTGGCATTTGACCCCCAGCCCAGCCAAGCACTCTGGTACCTTCTCCTCCATCACCCTGACTGTTCAGGGCACTTCCTACCCACAGAGGCACACGTGTGGTCTGGCGTCTTCCACTTAGCGTGTTTCCGGGGTCCATCCATGTTGTCACGTGGATCTGTTCACTCGAGTCCCTACTCTCATCTCTAACTTTCAAACTACGGAAAAGCCAGGGGCACAGAGCAGTGAACCCCCCCGTATCTGCCACCCACTTTCTGACGGGGACAAGGCAGCCGTGCTGGGCTCTGGCCTCGCCTACCTCATGTTCCTCACGGGCTCTTTCTCAAGCGGCTCCCAGAGCGAGTGCCGTTTCTTTCGGAAGGACGTCAACACGCATCTCTCGAAATGCGTGGACTCCTCTTTTCAAAGCATGAATCTAACCACTACACCAGTATCGTGCCTGAAAGTATTCCCACTGATTTCCTGATCGGCTCACCCGCCACGTCAGTGTGTAAACATCCCCAGTGCACTCGTCCACAGGTATTTAGATTTGCTTGAATCGGCTCCCTTGCGGGGGTCGGGATTGTTAAGCTCTGCTCCCCTGCCTCCCACCGAAGCAGACACCAACTCTGAGCACAAGGTTGTGCTCGCTGCCCGCTGAACACTAAGCTTTGTTCTGGGCAAATTCCCAACAACTGGCTCACGTGGCCAGCCTGCTTGCTAGAGGTGTTCCGAGTTCGGTGCTCACTAAGGACGTCCGCGGTGGCCTGGTTCACCACCCCCAGTCTTGAGAGCCTACCAGGAGGGAGGGATACGGCAAGGGCAGGTGAGCAGGGGGGCTGGGGCCTCACCTGCGGTCGTGGAGGTCAAGTTGCTCTCCGCTGGGGCGGTCTCGTTGCCCTTGAGAGCCTTGGCGAGCGGCAGGCTAACACCCGCCAGGAGGAGTGGACAGAAGGGCTCCATGGTGAACCTGCAGGAAGCAGAGACCGGCTCAGAGGGCGCCCCGCCACTCCCCTCCCCTGCCCAGGAGGGAACCGCGTGTGAAACAGGGTGGCCCGGGGATGGCATGACTGGGGCAGGCTCCGGAGCACCGCTTAGTGAATCTGAGTTCGGGGAGGGGTCTGTGCACACCGCCGGCACAGTTCACAGCCGCATCATTTCACTGTAGAGCGAGCCCAGTGAGGAGCCCCGCCAGCTAGTCCCGGGTTACAGAGACTCGTGCTGTTCGGGTTAATTTCCTTTTTTGTTTGTTGTCTGGTTTGCGGGGAGAAGGGAGGCAAACGAGGATGTGGAGGAGGCTGGAGAGGAAGAGCTGAGCGTACGAGGCGATCTGAGATCCTGAGCAGCAGCTTCACGACACCCCTCGAGGCCCTTAATCCACAGCTTCTAGACCCTCGCACAGGCAGGGCGCCTGGGTGGCTCTGACTCTTGAGTTTGGCTCAGGTCATGATCTCACGGTTCGTGGGTTCGAGCCCTGCGTCAGGCTCTGTGCTGACAGCTCAGAGCCTGGAGCCTGCTTCGGATTCTGTGTCTCTCTGTGTCTCTCTGCTCTTCCTTTGCTCGCACTCTCTCCCTCTCTCTCTCACACAAAATAAATAAACCTAAAAAAATAAATTGCCACATGGTAACGATTTGTTCAACACAAATAGGAACATCCTATTGTGTCTGCCATGATACAGGTGTGGCGTTTCTGTTTGCATCACATTCTCTGGTAGCCCAGAGAAGAGCAGTGGCTTGGGGGAATCTGGGGCTCAGGAGACAGGCTATCTGGTGTGTGGCCACAGGGCCGGGGGCTGGGATGTGGGGTCCGGCCCGCCTGCACGGGGTTCCCCTCTGCTGCCCCTCTGGCCACAACCCACACCTCCATCCCTATTCTGAGTGCCAGCCCTCACTGCCTCCCACCTGAGCTTTGGGTTGGGTGGGGGCTGGGAGAGAGCGGGCCCCGGGCCCACGTTTTCCACATTCTGGAGCCAGATGCACCTTTGAAAATTTTTATTTATAGTTTTTTCATTTTTGAGAGAGAGAAACAGAGCATGAGTAGGGGAGGGGCAGAGAGAGAGGGAGACACAGAATCCAAAGCAGCTCCAGGCTCCAAGCTGTCAGCACAGAGCCGGATGCGGGGCTGAAACCCACAAACCGTGAGATCATAACCTGAGCTGAAGTCGGACGCTTAACCACCTGAGCCCCCAGGGGCCCCCGGATGCACCGTTGAAAGTCCAGCCAAGCCCTCCTTGTCCGGAGGAGTTAACAATGAGAATGGAGAGGGGCAGGCAGCCTCGTCTGCGTGGCTCTGGGGCGGCCTTGCCTCGGACTACACTGCTGTCTGAGCTCCCCGGTGCATCCCAGGGAAGCACCCTCTCCGCCCACGAGGGGCCACCTTTAGTTAGCTCCTGTCTGACAGAGCCGCTTGGGAACGGAGGGGCATCTTAAGTGAGTGGGTGGGTGGGGGTGCGTGCACGGAGCAGACCCGGATGGCCACGTGGTTCAGCACAGGAAACAGCAATCTCTCACCCACCTCAGAGCCCTGCCAGGTGCTCCAATTTTGCCCAAGTTCCTCGGGTCCTTGGAAAACGTGGCCGTGACCTCTTGGAGGTATGGAGGAGTCACGGCAGGGGAAGAGGCGTCGCTGTGTGTGCTGAGTGAGATCTGGGTGACCACGAGTGTAGTGGAGGTGTGGGCTCCCCCCCACGCCCCCTGCGTGGTCCTCCTGGGGTGCCTGTGCCCTCAGACGGCACTTTTCTGCAAAAAGCGTCCCTGGGGCACAGGGATGGACGGAGGCCCGGAAACACTGGTTCCTTGTCATTAGAGGAGACACTTGAATGAGCGCAAAAAATCTAATCGCGTTTCTGCAATCACCGCTGAGCGGACCATTCTGAGCAGACAATTGCCCTGGAATAACCAGGAGGACCACACGCAAGGCTTCCAACCTCTTTCCTCTTGTTTATTTCCCGAATGCACTTTATTTTTAAAGCACGCCACATACGCACGTGCACACACACGACAGCTCGTATCTTGTGAGCATCTCAGCGCTGGGCCCTTCACGTGGCCACCGGCCTCACGACAGCCCTCCAGGACTGAGGAATGGGCCCAAAGTTGGGACAGAGTGGACGGAGGAGTCTCGGACCGAACCCAGGACCACCGGAGACCAAAGCTCGGGAGTCCTGACGGTCGGCTGTGCCCAGGCTGCATCAGACAGAATCTGTTCCTGAACGATGCTTTTACATAGTTGAATACACTGCAGAGTAAGTGATTAGGAAGCATTAACTGGTTTAATACAACTCAGAAATGCAGACTTCCCAGTTGAAGCACGTGTCTTGTTATCTGCATTCATTCAAAACCCTCATCTCCAAATGTTCAATGATCTAAGAGAAAGCAGACACGTTCCAGGCAGAAAGCCCATCGCCCGTCAGACCCCCACCCGTGAACGGTGCTCCCAGGAGCGGCAGGTGACTCGCCCGCTATGGCCAGCAGAGGGCCTCAACTTTACAGAATTTGAACCCCTTGAGTCCCTTTACTGCGATATTTATATTTCCAAGCCAAGGACAACATTCCTGTCCCTGGCTATTCACCCTCAGAGGGTTTGTGCAAACTACCAAACAGCACAGACACGAATCTGCACAAAACAGTCCCTGAAATAGTTTGAGTCATGGTGACTTTTAAGGACTTGTATAGAATCTACAACGCGTTGCATCTCAGAGCTGAGATTAGCAAAACAGTTTCCAACAAAGCCGCTTTTGTGTTTATTCCTATCAAAAGTCAGCCAGCTATCAGCTTGATTGATTAGGATATCTGCTTGATTGATTAGCATATCAGCTTGATTGATTAGGATTGCTTTCTTACTCCCCTTGATGCCTTTTTAATACTCTGTTGGGCAGCGAGTCTGGAGCAGGCCGACTGCCGGGCCCTGGAGCTGCAGAAATGAATAATCCCGGCCCTGCCGCACCGGCAGCTGCATGGAGCTGAAGGGAGAGCGGAAACACAGCGTCCCCGGGACCCCTGTTCCGGAGGGGAGGGTCCACAGTGCCAGGGAAGGAAGGTGAGGTAGTGACGACTCACTCCTCCCGGGACCGAATCGAGAAGGCCCTTGAATGTCGGATTAAAGAGTTTGGTTTGTTGTTACAGGCTCGTTTTCCAAAAACAACCTACATCAGTAGAACCACTTGGGGCGATTATAAGAAGATGCCAATTCCCGCGCCCAATGCCAGATGCATGAAATCCAAACATACGGAGAGTGACGGGATTTGTACAGACCAACCGAAGCTGACAAGCCCGGCCGTGAGCAACGAGCTGCCACGGAAGTTTCCATAGAGTGCCAGAAGCCGGTCGGAGCCACAAGAGACACAGCGTAAGCCTCTGCCGCCCCTGAAGGGCTGGGGGTGTTGGCGTCCTGGGGGCGCAGCAGCTCAGACACAGACAGAGCTCCTCGGTGCTTCCCGCTCACACCACATCTGAGGCGTGCTGGTCTACACAGCAGAGTGGGAAGGTCTGGACTAAATCCAGGACAATGGGAATGGCAAGGAGGGAGGCATTTGAAAGGGGGTTCAGAGGTTAGAATCGGTGTGAATGGTAGTCAGCTGGACGTGGTGGTGACTAGGGCACTGGGGCACCTGGATTTGGATCATGGGACATGGGGGGTGGGCATTGCTCATTAGCTGAGATCTGGAGACTGGGTTCCCCAGTCTGGGGATGAGGGTGATTTTGGCTTGGAGGATAAAGCAATAATACAAGCCACCAGGTACTGAGCTCCCGTGCAGTGTGATAAGCTACCGGAGGTTCTGGGATGAGTCACCTCACCACCCCTCACGGCAGCGCTACCAGAAATGTCCTGCTGTCCTCGGAGACGGCCTCTTGGAGCTCCGGGTCCCAAGCGCACTCCAGCGGAGGCGCCAACGGGAGCTGGGCCGAGGGCCTGGCGCTTGGCTGGCTGGGAGGACGGCTGAAGCTTCAGGGTGTGGGTGAGTTCGGCCTGGGGGTGTGCAGGGGGGCAGAGGCCAGGTCTCGGGGCCCAGCCGAAGGAGGCCACCACACTTGGGGACAGGGGTAGAGGAGCCAGGCTGGGCGTCTGGCAAATGGCGGCCAGGGACCAGGAGGGCAGGTGGACACCCTAGGGCAGGAGAAGCGCTCCCCTGAGCCCTGTCTACGTCCCCCAGCCCTTGCTCACAGGCTTCCCTCACTGGGTGGCCCTTCCGTCCCCTTTGCCTTGGTCCCACCAGCTTTTGAGGGCCCGCGAGTCAGAGACACTCTCTCTCCCTCGGATCGGACCATAGTCCGATAGTCACCTGCTTCAATTGTTTTCTTAGCCTTGACTGTTCTTTTAAACATTTTTATGTTTATTTATTTTTGAGAGAAAAAGAGAGCAGAGTGCGAACAGAGGAGGGGCAGAGTCAGAGGGAGACACAGAATCCAAAGCGGGCTCCGGGCTCTGAGCTGTCAGCACAGAGCCCGACTCAGGGCTCGAACTCACAAGCCATGAGATCATGACCTGAGCCATTTAAGTCACTTAACCACCTGAGCCACCCGGGCGCCTCTCTTAGAGGTTGTTTAACCCTCTCGTGGCTTCTCTGTGGTCAGTGGCACTAGTACAGACTCCGATACATGAAGGTAAACATCGATGAATATTTTGTGTAAGTTATAGCTTCATCATCAACTTTCTTGAAAACAGAGACTCACTGCTTAACAGAGGCACTGTTTCAAGAATTGCGCACTGTTAAAGAATTTCAAACTTCATTCCTGACACATGGGTTCAGTGCAAATTCATAGAGTGTTACTAAAAACGAATTTATACAAAACATTGTAGATTTACGCCATACAGTAAATGCCCAAGCAAGTGTAGAAGGAGTTCACAGCGTCCTCTACACGTTTTACGGCAAAACTCTTCTGTCTCTGTTTCCTGCAACTGTTTCGAAAACACCATCCTGTCATCTCTCACTGTTCCCACCGATTCCGATGACCAGTGGCACCTCCAGGCCACAGTGTGGGCCGCCTTCCAGCCAGCGGGGGCCACGGCCTCAAACACTTTTCCCCCCCGCACAGGGGCCAGAAGGAGTGAGCCCCCAACCCACTCTTGCCCAAGTGCTCATCCTCTTTTCTAACCACGAGGTGTCCTTGAAAGGGCAGTGCCGTCCCCTCTGGGCTAGGAGGGGGGACAGAGTGGAGGGTGTGACTGCTCGGGTCTCAGATGTGATCGCCCCTAAAGAGAGGCCACCCCTGCCTGTGTGTCTCTGTCCAAAGACGGCACCCTGGAGAAGCCAGGAGAGCCAAGCCCTTCCTGGGCTCCTTCAATGCAGCTTTTCATAACTAAAATTTTTCCTTTTTAACTGCAATGGGATGGAACATCCATGGAAGAAACATGAACATGGACAGGGTACAGGGCAAGAAGCAAAGAAGCAAAAATAAAGAAATAATCAATAATAACAGGCCCGTCACAGTGAAGAGGGAAATATGGGAGCCTAGAGAGAGCGCGGAAGGAACACGGACATACCGCGGTGGGGGGGTGGGGGGGGTGGAGCCCCGGCTCTCCAGGCCAGGGTCAAAAGGATGAGGCCCTGGTCTTGCTTCTCTCACCAAAATATACCTTGGGGCTCACGCTATCTAGTCTCATCCAACTTCTTTTGTCCTGAGGCTCACAGCTGAGCCGGCTACTGAACTGTGCTCACACCTGACCGCTGGCCTGACACCCCCTTCCATCTGACAGGGTCACACTCCTGGGTCCTCCATGCTCCCAAGGGCCAGCTCACCCATCACTCAGAGGAGATGCGCTTTATCAGAGGACCAAGGCAGCGACCCATCTGGAAGGTCAATGCTGAGGGGCGCCTGGGGGGCTCAGTCGGGTAAGCGTACGACTTCATCTCAGGTCATGATCTCGTGGTCCGTGAGTTTGGGCCCCGCGTTGGGCTCTGTGTTGACAGCTTGGAGCCTGGAGCCTCCTTGGGATCCTGTGTCTCCCTCCCTCTCTCTCTGCCCCTTCCCCGCTCGTGCTCTCTCTGTCTCTCAAAATTAAATAAACATTAGCAAATTTTTATAAAACATAAAAAATAGAAGGAAGGTCAGTAAGGGGGCAAAATCCCTGCGCAAAGCACCCGAGCAGGAAAACAGAGGGACCCACGCGACAAAGCCCCATCCACGTGCCTTTGGGACTCAGCTGTCGTAGGTGAAAGACGGCACTAAATGCGGGAAACACATGCCCCCCTCCCCACCTCTCACAAGGAAGAGACGCCCACGCTAAGGCACACCCCCTCCACTGACCTCCTCAGAAGCGTGGACAGTGGAGGGGACGCCGCAGACCCCAGTGGCCGGGCGGACACCCCCCGGGTGAGGCTGCCTCTACCCGCCTTGCCTGCTGCAGGGGAAGAAACGTTCGCACCTGCATTTATGGCACTTTTGATTCCAAAATAAGAAGTGAAACTGTAGACTTAGAAGTACCTTCTGGTTCATTCATTCATCCATTCATGAAGCAATGCATACGAGACGTAAGTGCACAGTCTGGAGAGAACACCAAATAGGACAGCACCGCCCTCGTCCCCCATCCTGGCCGGGGAGGTGACAGAATCGAGCAATCGCTGCGCAGCCACCAGGAGACTAACAGCGGCTGGTGCTGGAGTCGGTGGCAGACACCAGTCCCCAGGGCTCAGCGGGCTGCGGTGGGCGAGGGCATCTCCTCTTCACTGAGCCGCCGACCGGTGCAGGGGGAGTGGAGGAGGAGGCAGAGGCAGCAGTGTGAGCTGGGGGGAGGGGCCAGGGACCTTTCCAGAAGCACTGCTTCGAAGCGGAAGCTGACAACACTGGGCAGAATTATCTGTGCCCTGGGGCCTGTTGGGGGCGGAAGCGGCTCTCCGGCTCATCCATCTGGCACCCAAGAGACGCTGGATGAACGTTCTTGAAGGAAATAGGTCATCAGGGGCTATCGCGGCAGATTTCTCTCCATCTCATCAACCCAAAGAGAAGGGGCCTCGGAGGCCTGAGCCGCAGCTGGGCTCAGTGTGTCTCTGTCTCTCCATCTCTGTCTCTGTCACCCTCTCCTCCTCCTTCTCTCCTCTCCCCGAGCCCGGCGAGAACACTTCACCTCTGCCGCCTTGCTTCCCGCTTAGTAAAACAGGAGCAGCCGCTGAGCTCATCAACATACAGAACTCTTGAGATGGGGCTGGCTGCGTAAACCACCGGCCCCCGCGGTGAGCCAGGCACCCCCACTCTGCGGCCGGGGCCCAGTGTCTGCGCCCACGTGCGCTCTGTCCTCTTCTGCGGAGGTCGGGTCTCTGCGGTGTCGGGGGGAGAGAAGGGCCCTCTTCCTCTGCAGAAGAACAACGTAGAAATGGCCTGCACAGATCTGACTACGGCCGGGCGGATACCTCGGAGCCGCTGATGAACACAGGTGGGTGCCAAGGTGCCAAGATGCCAGCGGCCACGGAAGCCCCAGCCCCGGCCCCGTAGATGTCTCAGGTGAGCCCAGGCTCAGAATCCAAAATCAGCCCCAACCTGGACACACGCGGTCTCTTCCAAGTCCTCAGTGTGAACGGCTCGTGATTCCACTGGAACATGTGTGCGATTCAACACATTTTTCTGTATTCAGAAATAGACTGAAGCTTCTGTTGGGATTTGGCATCATGAAGAAAGGAGACGCACGGGCCTGAAGCAGTGCGCCCCCTGGAAGGAAGCGCGCCCAGGGCCTGCCCATGTCCATGTCGTCTGCAGTGACTGCGGTCAAGGATGGTGCCCTCAGGCGGTGAGCACTCAGGTGAGAGGTCAGTCGTTCCTCCTTCTTCCAGATGGCCCGTGGGCCCAGAGAGGTCGGTGTGAACACCCTGGTCTTCCAGCGGGTCACTTAGCTGTGGGGGGAGCCAGGCCCCGGGCGCAGAACGGGCCGCTCCTTCCGCCGGGCGCTGGGGGCCAGCTTCTTCCAGCAGCGCCGTGGCTGCAACCGTCTGAGCGCGGCCCACGTGTGGGGGCAGGTGCAGAGCCGAGCACACGGTGCGCCCCGCTCCCCCGATCGTCCCTGGGAATGTGGGTCACAGTGACCTTCAGGGGCAGCCGGAGCAAGAAGACAGCGGAGCACACAGAGCCTGGGCAGGCTGTGCGCAAACCCCGAGGGCGGCCGCATGCACACCTTCCAGAAGAGAGGCCGCTTCGTGTCACAGGGCCGGGAGGCAGGCACGCCACACGGCGGCAAAATCCCTCACTGACCTGCAAGTGGGGGCAGCTCCTGACGTAGCTGCTGAGCCTGGGAAAGTGGGTAAGAATGTCTGCTGCTCCTTTCTAGAAGGTTCTGAGGATAATGTATGTGACCGGCCGGTGAAGCTTCACATCCCCCAGGAATCCAAGGATTCATATCTTCGCTGCCCTTGACCTCCAGGGCCAGGGGGAAGTTCGCGAACTGCCGGCCGAGGGCGGAGCCACTCCCAGGCCTCCGACAGCCCTGACGTGTCCGGCCCGGGGCTCTCGGCCTCGTCGTTTCTGTGCCAGCGTTTCCAGGCCTTCTCAGTGGAGGCAAGCAGAACGAGGAAGACCAACCGCTGACCCCTTCGGGTGACCTCCAGCTGCGTACGGCCCCTTCCAGGTCTAGCGGTGCGGCAGGAAGTCATGCGGGCGCAGGTATGCGACCGGCGCTGCACGCCCCAGGGCCACCGCTGCCGCTTTCTGAGGCTCCCACGATTAGCCACAGGTGCTACCCCCCTTCTGGGATAGGAAGCAAAGTGAAGGCCAGGGGACCCAGCCAGTTTCGTTTGTTTCCTGACAAATGTCAAGAGCAGGAAGCCAGTCAGCGTCAACCAGGATGATGACAAATGGAGACCCTTAATGTCCCCAGGAAACGGACAAGCCCTTCTTTGCAACTACACGTCAGGGTTTCTCCTTGACACCTGTGCGGTTCAGGTCTATGAGGGGTGAATCCTGGGGGCCCTGGGGACCCCTCCAGCCAGCAGGCAGCCGAGAACAGACGGTGCTCAGAAGACAGTCACGGCAGGACAGACGGCTGGCCAAGCCTCGTCAGGCCGCTCCCTCCGGAAACAGACTGGGAGGGACGATGCCCGTGTGCTGACATCACGGCTAAAACCGCGAGTCAAGTGTGTGCTGGCACCGGACACCAAGCTAAGCACCCCATGCCCCTTCTACCGCGTCGGCCCCTGGCGAGTCCCCGGGGGACCACCGTGAGCCTCGGGGGCCTTGCCTGTCCATGTGGCTGGTACCCACTTGCCCTGTGCCTGTTTCCCATAAAACCAGGGCAACATACATTCCTCACAGGGCGCGACTATCATTTTGTCATGCACGGGGCGGGGGAGGGGGGATGGAGAATAAAACCTCAGAGAACAAAGATGTGCTTTCACAGTACGGGAGAAACAAATCTAGACCTTTCCTGACTCTTCTGAGCTTCAGGTGTGAATACACTTACACGCTTGGAAAGCTTAAGTAATAATAATAAAAGCCCCATAAGCAGGCAAACGTGCAGCCTCAGCACATTCCAGATGCACCCACGGCGATCCTGCCTTTTTGGAAGGTGTTGATTATTAAAAAGAAAAAAAAAAGCCGCGAAAAGGATGCTTTTTATCCGAGTTGGGGAAGGTGGAAAGGCTGGGACTTAATTGCTTTTGAACAAAGGTAACTGCAAACATCTAAATGTGAAGCCACTGAAACCACGGAAAAAGAGAAGGCCGAAGAAGTCCACTTGTTAGGAGAGAAGAGGGCAAATATCCAGAAAGAAATGACAAGGAGACGCCAGCAGGGGCCGGTGTCACCCGTGATGCCCCCCGGGGTCCTCTTGTCTGACCCTCCTCGGACAGCCGCCCAGGGACGCGGGGCCACCTCTGCCCTGATGGCGAGGACGGGGAGGTGGGAGACAGCGGGTGCCTGCCCGCCACCCTCAGGCCGTCAGGGCACGGAGCGCTGGCTCCTGCTGTAGACTGAGGCACGGCCCAGGCTCTGTGGGGTGTGGGGGGGCGGGACTGCACAGCTGCCCACTGGGCACACACGGGGGCTCTGGCTGGGGTCCCCCGGGATACACAGAACCCTTGGGGGTCAGGGGATGAATTCTGAGCACATAGAATTGTGCACCTGGACCTGCGGAAGTACCGGGTCACTGCGGCACGACCATGGACAGAAGCCAGGGGCGCAGTGTTTTGCCTCCCTCCCTGCACCGCTGTCTCCATACCCCCAAACACACAGGCCAGGTGTGGCGCGAGATGGCTGAGGTCCCTGGGGAAGACGCAGCAGGTCCTGGCGAAGGGGCCAACCCGGGAGGCTGGCGGAGCCGGGGAGCCCCCAGACCCCCTGCAGCACGGCCTGGGGGAAGCCTGGCTGGACGTGCCGGGCCCTGCAGACAGAACAGCTCTCGGCCACCTGGGGCAGAGGAGGCCTGGGGAGACAGGGCTTCAGAGAAGGGACTGTGACCTGCATGTCCCTGTGGGGTCCCTCGGGCAGCTGGCGGCCCATCCCGGAGAAACGGTCTCTGCCAGAGATGGTGTGTCTCCCACGGAGCCTCCGCTCGCTCAGCCCTGGGCCTCGGGACCCCCGACTACCAACCACACCGGGGCCCCGGGCAGACACACCAGTGCAGCGACAATGTAGAGGGACATTCGGATCAAGTTTCCTTCTGAGTTAGGAAGCTAGGCACAGGCAGGCAGTCAAAGAAGTTTGCAGAGAGCTGCATTTTTTGTTTTTTGTTTTGTACTTTCTCACCAGGCAAGTACCAAGTGACAGCTTCTCTTCCACGGGGGACGAGGAGATGGAAATCATTTTCACGAGTTGGAGCTGATCACGTTATACTGAAATCACTGGGCACGACGCAGCAGTGAGGTAAACTAAGAACAAACGGTATGTCTTCGAAAGTCAATGCCTGCAAAGGGGGGCATTGGAATCAAAGTTGTTTCCAAACAGATGGCCCTCACTGGCTGCGAGCGCCGGGTGGGTGGGGTGCCCTCGCCCAAGGAAGCCGTTGGCCTGGTAGTCAAAGAATAGGTTAAGGGGGGCTCTTTGGGTTCTTGATGTTGCTTTTCCTCAACGTGGGGTTGTGAAAAGGCAGTTCCGGAAGTGGAATGACTGGGCCTTCCTCTCCGAGTTCATCGGGACCTCCTGGGCCCTTGCCTGCTTCTCAGCACAGCCCGGAGACAAAGTGCACCCCGAGACAGGGCGCATCCCCGAAACAAGCTGCAGTAACTAAAGCTCCCGGAGCGGCCAGGCGAGATTCTGAGTGAGTAGGCCATTCGGGGAGGTGGGACTGCCCCCGTGGGCGAGGCAGGGGACCGAACAGCTGACGCTGGAAGACTTAGACGGCCCCAGAACAATAGATAGGCCTGAAGTTTTAGGCCGTTAGTTCTCAGCTCTTTGGGGGAGAAGGGGGGAATGGCTCTTCAGCAAAGCTCATTACTCTTCCTTTTAGTTGGGGGAAATATAATACAATCAGCTGGTGAAATAGCATCTGAAAATGTCTTTTGCCAGGTAAATGACTAAAGGATATTTCTGGAATACAAAAGGGCTGCCCATTTTTTTTAGGTGCAAAAGGGGTTTTATGTGCCCCCTGTGGCTGGAAATTTTTTTTGAGGTTAGCAAGGTCAAAGGCTTCACAGAGAGAAGTGGCTCCTGGGGAATCTGGAAGTTTCCATGGCAGAATGGGAGATTTGTTTTAAACATCTGAGGCTTGGTTTGAGGATTGCTGGAGGTAATATTAAAGTCTTCAGAGGAATCCTGTTAGTAAGGTCAATAGAATTTGACATTGTGATTGGACACAGATCTTTATCCACTCAATTCTTCTTTCGTAACAAGTAGGTAATTTGTTCTCCATGACGGGGCAGTGGCCACATGATATTCAATTTCATTTTCTTGATATTCAATTTCATTTTCTCTCTCGTTATGGTGGTTCCTCTTGTGTCCATGCAGTTTTGGGGACTAGAAGGAGGCCAGGTGTAGAGGGGTCATCCGTCGGTGTGCCGAGGTCAAGGTCGCACAGATGTACCCGGGGAAAGGCTTGGAGAAGCCTGGGGCCTGCAGGGAAGCCGGTGCCGGGGGCGGGGGGTGGGGGTGGGGGAGGGAGGGAGAGTCTGTCTTCACTCCCAGGTCTGCCCTTGACTCGTTAGCTTACTCCTGTGTTGTAGTCTTTCCATTCAAGAATAAGAATGATTTGTTAAATGAGTGGCTAACTTTTACGAGAGAGCACAAAACGTGGAAGTTTCGATTCTGCCCCGATTTGACTGGGCTCTTGGAAATTCAACTTATTAGAGAAGAAGGAAGGAAGGAAGGAAGGAAGGAAGGAAGGAAGGAAGGAAGGAAGAAAGAAAGAAGGTTGCTGGCTGTAGGTCTGATGTCTCAGTTTACCCTTCCATAAAGTAGGACAATAAATATCTACTGCTATTCCATCCTCAGCTGGCCAGGGGCAGAACCCACCTCCTTTGTGAGGAGCTCAGAAGCTGGAGGAGAGGTTTCCCTGAGCACAGGAGGGGCCCTGTGGAAGGAAAGGACAGAGAATCCTAAGACAAGAATCCCCGCTGGGAGTTCCTGACATACTAACAGAGTGGCAATTGGTCTTCAAAGAATTTAGAAAAACGTTTGTGTCGAAGAGTAAAAGACCCTTTATAATTCATTTCAGCGCTTTATTGTAAGCACACTGCCAAAGACCTGTGCGTGCGTTTCTGGATTACATGCTGAAACTGATTTCACGAAAGAATTTTTTTAAAACCCCCATACGTGCACACGGAAACTGCAAAGGCCCACTGTACCGCCACCTCGGATGTACTGGTCCGCACTGGGCTCCCTGCCAGCCCCTCCCTGGATCAGCACACGCGGGGACCCTCCTGAGGACAGGGCCGCGCTCTACCTGGGCCCCCGGCAGGGGCCTGTAAGAATGCTGGCGTGTCAGTGAGTCTGTTAAGGGATAATTTCAGTTTCAATTTTCCACGGACCATGCACGAATCTGCATAATTCCAATTATGCATCTTGCCCTCTTGAAGACGAATAAAAAGCGGAGAGCTTATTCTGGAAGAATGAAGTCCTCCCTCGTAGTAAAGATACCAGGAAGCTTCTCAAAAGCACATTTTCACCCATCCTGAAGCCATATTTGACTTCACTTAATCACCACCAAGCCCACCGACCACTCGCCTGTCAGAGAACAGGAAACTTAACCAGGTTTCTATGCGGGCGAAGAAGACAGAAAACTATAGCCAAACGTTACGGATACATTTTCTCCCTCTTGAAGAAAACCACCCCTCTTATTTTGAAAGAACCAATGAAGGAATCCCTAAAACCTGTAAATGGTAACTCTTCATTCCTGAAAGCATTCACATAAAACCAGAGAGGACGATGAAGGTTTCGTTGCCTGATCTCGAATATTGTGAACAACGTACAAGGTCTCCCAATTGTTCCTGAGCTTCAAAAGCTACCAATAACTGATTTCTCTACCCTTGCAGGAGCTTGCAGATTTCCATGTCCCATAAGATACAACTTCACTAAATTCTTTATTCATTAAAAATTACCACCTCAGCGGGAACAAGACAGTTCTGTTTGGGATAGTCTTTGGATTTTCCCAAAACCAAATTATTACCATAGAATAGACTACCATTCAGAAGGAAAAAAATGCCCAGAGGATGGCAAGTTAACCTCTGCAGATATAAGTAAACATTAATAGAAACCAAGGACTCTGCCCTCAATACGTTATCAGTTCTTGTTACCTTTTCAGGCAGAAATTGCCACAGCCCTGATGTAGGGCACTAGCAATTTATTTGTAGCAAATTTGAATGGTGATCTGTACTCCCTGAGAAAGGCACTCAGCTTATTCTCCATTCTCATCATGGTGCATTTTCATTTTAATGGAAATGTTCAGATGCTACAAGCCTGGCCAACGCAGTGTGACTGAAAGGGGACATGGGGCGATGATGGCTCCTTTCCACCCCAACTGTCGTCTCCCGACGCTTGCTCACAGGGCTGCCCGGGGGCACAGGCCAGTCTCGCCCCTGTCGCTTCAGGATCTCACCCACATCCGGGGCCCTGCAGCTGCCACTGTCCAGGGAAGCCCTTTCTCCATACCCGCCCCCGGGCCTGGAGGTCTGGGCTGGCGCTCACGGCTGGTGGTGTCTGCTCCACAATGCTTTCTATCTCCTCCTCCTTCTGAACTTGGATGTGAGCCCCTAGAGAGCCAGCATCCGCTCATGGCCTTGCACTTCCGGAGGGGCCCTGCAGGCAGAGGGAAGAGCCTGCAACGGCACCCAGAATGACCATAGGGGTGCCTTTGGGACAGGACCCGGTAGAAGGCTGATCGCCTCGGGTAGGAAAGGACAGGTCCCATTACCTCCTTCTAGGGGAGCATCCATCCTCAAGCTGTAGGACACCTCCTTTTCTGGACCCACACTTCAGGAAAAAACCCAAAGAACACATGATAGGAAGGTGGTCGCGGGCCCGGGTGCCATTTTCACGAAGGCTGCCCTCTTTTGTCACTTGGGCCTTGTGCCGGGAGCAGGTGCGCTGGACGGCCCTGCGGATGGACAGAGCTGTGTGCTCAGTGTGGTGCCTGAAGGGTTGCCCAGGGCTTCAGAATATGGTCAGAACGCCTTCAAGGCGGTCGTCAGGCAAATACCTTGTGACTTCCCTCAGGGCTGTGTCAGTAAATCAATTGTTGACATCCTTCAAACACCATCCATAAATAAACCAATCCTTCCCTCCCTGCCTCCAGGGAAGGTGCCGAGACATCCTCTGTCTAACTGGTGAATAGTCTTGCTGCAACCTTGGGTTAATTTGTCTCAGCAGAGATGCCAATCGCCAGGGCCACGCAGCTCTATCACAGATCGATACCTAAACACATATTCTAGAATCACTGCTGAAAACTGAGGCTGATTACACTAAAAATCAAAGCCCTTGCAACGGAAATGTGGAATCGATATAAAAATCAAATAGAGATGCTCAACCTTCACCTAAAAGCAATCTCAGGGGAAGCAAAGGGTAAAAGATCCAGTGAGAAACTTGGAACTCCATCATCTTCCTTTTCCCTTGCTTTTCCTCCCCCAAGAGCATTTTTAAAGGCGCCTTTGGACCCCTCTCCTCTCCTGGGCGGCGGGCACCTTTAACGGGTTGTGGCAAGGCTCTTGGGCTCACGGCAACATCAAGAGGTCTCTGTGTGCCTGGCGGGGGTGACAGGAGCCGGCGAGGGCGTGCTGAATGAATGCATGCACTTGGCTTTGGGGGGCATCACATACTCTGGAGGGCTGACAGCAATAGCTTTACCTTCTTACCAGTGCTCTGACCGTGCCAGTTCTGGAAACAGCACACGGGCCTGGGCAGGCACACACTCCCGGGAAAACGGTGGAGGTGGCCCCAGACAGGAGGCCGGCCCGAGACCCGCACGTTCCCGTAGAACAAGGCGCCAGCCAGTCCCAGTGCCTTAGTTTCTAGTAACTTCAGCCCGACTCGGTTCAGTGAGCCTCATCCCAACACGCGGGGCCGAGCTCATACCGCAGAGGCTCCGGGGTGTCCGAGGCCCCCTCCGTGCCCACCGGGGTCACAGTCCCCTCAGCAGCCAGGACGGGACACAGAGAATGGATGGATGCCCCCGTCACCGGAGCTGTGGGGTCTGCCTGCTGGGGCCAGAGCACTGTCTCACTGAGTTCGCTACAGCCTCACAGGAAGACAGACGCCACAGGGGCAGGGCCGAAACACGGCGCAGGCACCGCTGTCCCACCACAGGGCTCCCGCTAACGTTCATCGCTGCCGGCGGAGCCCACGCTAGAACCTTCCGGGTGGAACTGCACCTGCTGCTGTGATGCTGTCACCCCATCCATGTGACACCGGAACCCCGGGGCGCCGCTGGGCGCTCACGGTGGGTGAGCCAGCTGCGGAACCTACTGGCCTTTTGTTACTGCGAAACCAAATAGTTTGGTTTGAGGTATTTTATTTGAATATATATTCAATATATATATATATTCAAATAAATATATATATGTATATACACACACATATGTATATACACACACACACGTGTATTTTTTAAATATATATTGAGTGGGAGCCTGGGTGGCTCAGACGGTTAAGTGGCCAACTCTTGATTTTGACCTGGGTCATGATCTCACGGTTTGTGGGGCTTGTGCTGACAGTGTGGAGCCTGCCTGGGATTCTCAATCTTTCTCTCTCTCTCTGCCCCTCCCCTGCTGACTCTTGCTCCCTCTCTCTCAAAATAAATAAGCTTTAAGTAAGTAAATAAGTAAATTAAAATAAAACTGAGGAGAGGATAGACTCAGATTTATCTAGCTATGTAAGCTCTAAAACCTAAATACTGAGCCACGGTGAGACTAGACAGTTTTTAATTTTAGTTGGTTTTTTTTGTTTTTTTGTTTTTGTTTTTGGAATGCTAAAATGTCTTTAAGTAGGTTTCTGTTGTGGCCAACCAAATGGCAGAATGTCAGTGAAAAAACTGCTTATATTTGAGATCTGATTCTATACTTGAACTTGGGATCCAGAGATCAATCAGCAAAGACCAACGCAGTTGGAAATGGATTTGCATTAGTGCAGGACACAGCCCTGGAGTCAAGAACAAGGGCAAGATCGCACACTTCACAGCCTGCTCACACTCTGGCCCTTCAGTACGAACGTCCACGGTCAACCAGCAATTATCCTCGCTTTGAGCACAATTCCCCTGCCTCTCCATCACACAGCTGCCCTTGGCCTCACAGCTGCCCTCGGCCTCACAGCCGCAGTCTCCGCCGCCCCCGCTGAGCCTCCGGGGAGCCCCGGGAAGGATCTCCGTCCCCCTGAGAGGACGCCCGTGCGTCCTTGCAAACGGAAAAAGGGTTCACACAGGGAGCGTCACTTGGGGTTTGGGCAAAGGCAGGCTGTCCCTCCTGACTGTCCATCCTCACAGCACCGATATGGGGGGCAGGGGTCCCCCAGGAGCCACACTGTGAGCTGTGCACCCTGCATCCAGGCCCCCACCTTGGCGCCCCTACCCATCCCCATCTCGACTCACCACTCTGGCTCTGGTCAAAGACCCCCGCCCAGGAGGGGCCTGGTGACAATCCCAGGGCACAAAGTGGATTCTCAGGAACGTGTGGAGGACAAATGATTAGATGAATGAGTGAGTGAGTGAGTGAGTGAGTGAATGAACCGGGCTTAAGCGGGGCGCACCATCGAAGAGCCACAGGTCGGCAAGCCCAGGTTCCGGGCTGATACTCTTGGTGCCACATCTGCTCCCTTGATGCAAAGCCCACACCGGCCTTTCGGGCATCTGGTATCTTGGACAGACGAGAAGAATCTGGAACAGGGTCTGGTCCTGACCGCTCACTCCCAGAGCTGTAGGCCTGTGGGAAGCCCAGGGAGGCCTTCCGAGCCCCAGTAAGTGGCGTGGCTGGGGTGCCAGTCCGGACGCCCAGATTCCAAAGGCCTTGCTTGAGCCACTGCAGGGTTCTGCTGGGCGGCGGCAGAGGGAGGAGGCACCGGGGGACACGGTGAGGTCCCCAAGCCTGAGGGGAACACCCCCGGCGCGGCACCGCTTAGAGTCCCTGGTGCAGCTTTGTGTTACCCATCGCTCTCTAGAAACCCACTGAAACTGTTCTCTGTGTGTGTGTCTGTGAGAGACAGACACAGAGGGAATGTGACTTAAGAGAGGGGCCCCGGTGGACTGGGTGGGACAGGATGCCCCTGCGGCTGAGAGACCCCCACTTTCCAGGTGTGTTGTTTCCCAACGTCACTCTCTTTGGAGGAAGGGGACACCGGGAGGGCTGGTGGGGGAGCCCTGGGCAGGGGCCGCGTGAGGCTTCACCCGAAGGGGTGAGGTCCTGACCGCAGAGGAGCAGGGTGCTGTAGGGAGGGCCACCTCCTGCCCCTCGTCAAGGGACGCGCCCACCTGGCCTCCCGTCCTGCTGGATTTCCAGAAACAGAAGAAACGCGTGCATCACTGAGGCCGCCACCTCAATGCCGATCTTGGTGGGGTTGCCGGGACCTATTCCGATTGGATCTCAGGACGGGAAATTCAAGAGCAAGGATGGCACGGGGCGCCTGGGTGGCTCAGTCGGTTAAGCGTCCGACTTTCGCTTAGGTCATGATCTCGCGGTTCATGGGTTCGGGCCCCGCGTCGGGCTCTGTGCTGACTGCCAGCTCGGAGCCTGGAGCCTGTTTCAGTCTGTGACTCCCTCTCTCTCTCTGACCCTCCCCTGCTCCGCTGTCTCTCTCTCTGCTGAATGAATAAAATATTTAAAAAAAAAAAAAAAGAAAGGGTGAATTTCGCCACGTCTTCCTCTTCAGTGGCTTCTGCTGCCCACAGGATTGAGCCCAGAATCCTCGATGGACCAGCCGGAGTGGCCGCCCCCCACCATGCATCCGGTCCCCCCCTCCACCCCCAGCAGACACACCGGCTTCTTACCCTCCACATTCTGCAGTTCCCAGCTCTTTGTGTAGCCAGAGCCCGGCCTCACTGGCCGCACCAGGCACACCCCTCTCCAGCCTTCCCGTCCCCAGGGGCCCATGCCCCCAGGCACCACTTCCTCCCACCCTGCAGCCTGGCTGGCTAGCTTCTCTGTCTCCCCTTGTGCCTGAGCCCCTTGACTCTCTAGTCTGATGGGTATACAGAGGTGCTCAATCCATGCGCACATACGTGTCTACCTTCCATTTTTAAGATGTATAGCATCCTCTGCCCACGTTTCCTAAACACTTTCAGAGTAAGGAAGGAAGGGGAAGACCTCACAAGGTGCTGGCTGTTGGGTCCATGGCAGAGGTGGGGCACTATGCCCTTTGTCTCTGGCCGCCTGGAGGCCGCTGGCATGGGCACCTTCCAGCAACAGATCTTCTCATCAGGAGGACAGGAAGGTGGATGAGCCTCTGCCATCTTGGTCTAAACAAGGTGAGCCCACTCCTCCAGCCTTGCATTTGAAAAAAAAAAGATCAAGATGCAGCAATAAATTCAATGTAGCGCCATTGCAGGGGCGGCTGGGTGGGCACCGGTTTGGTGGGATCAGACCTTCCTGTCGCCCACCTGCCCCTGGTCACACCCCACAGACACCTGCTACTGAGGGACATGTTTCTCCACCTGCAAAGTGAGGGGCCCGGGGATGCTGACCCTCACAGAAGCTGCAGATCAGAGCCTACGGACCCAGCGCGACCCATAGACAGTCTGGGTTCGATGTGGGATGTATTTCGGAAGTTTTTCTTTTTCTGAAAAGTACAATCACACACAGTCCATGCACACCCTTTACGCCTCCAGTCTGATGAGTTCTGACAAATGTACAGCCCCTGCAATCCGTTCTGTAATGTCGGTCTACCCTTCCCCCACCCAGGAGGCTGGCACTGTTCTGATCTCCATCTGCAGGAGTGATTAGCTGTGCCTGTCCTTGAACTTCCTATAAACAGAAGCCTTCAGCATGTACTCTTCTGAGTCCGGTTTCTTTGAATCGGTGGGTTCCGGAGACTCATGCACGTTGCTGTGTCCATGTCTTTCCATGTGAAGAACTGTCGGTGTTCAGATGCCATAATTTGCTTACTCGGTCTCCTCTCAGTACACATTTGGGGTGGTTTCCCGTTTTTTGCTATTCCGAACAATGCTGCTGTGCGCTTGGTTACAAGTCTTCTTGTGGACACAGAGTCTTCATTTATTTGGGGCTTAATGTCTGTAAGCAGAATTGGTGAATTCAAGGAGGGGGTGGATGCTTGGGCTTTAATGACTTTTAAATTCATCTGAGATATTTAAAAAGAGGAGAGTCTACATCAAGGAGATCCGACTTCTTGTGGGAACACCAGGTCTGGTGTGCATCACTGGGTGGCTGCAGGGGTCGGCCCTGAACATGAGTTTGGATTTGCAGAGCGCCATGTGGGTCCCACTCTGACCCCACTCCGGCCATGTCATCTCCTCCTGGCTCCTTCATCACACAGCCTGTGGCTGCCACTCCTCATGTGGGCACCTGGCCCCAGTCTGGGTTTCAGGTGGTTCTCCATCACTGCACTCTCACTCTGAACCCCACCACCTAGGGTGGGGGAGGGGGGAGGGGAGATAGGGGTTCCTGAATGTTCTCCAGTCTCAAAGCAAGAAGTTTGACCAATTCCAAGCAAAACCTCTCTTTTCAGGCCACCACTCTCCACTTTGTGGGAGGACTTTAATTTGGTTCATTTTTCCTTAATCTGCTATAGACATACAGTTTTTAATCTTCTTTTATTAAAAATAAATCCACCCTCACCACTCCGGTCTCTTGTGTAAATATCTAATTAGGCCTGAAGCTCAACCCAGCCTACCCAGCCTAACAGGGTGTGTCGCTGTCCCCCAAGGAGAAACTGACATCAAGAATTGCCCCCAACTTCTGAAGAATCTTAATTGGGCCAAACAACGAGCATGAATTATTTATAGACACGCCTCTGGTTATTTGGAAGAAAATCTGCCTGCAGATTGCAAGTAAGAAAAGAGCTCTCTACATTTTATATCTCAAAGAAGCTGCCTCAGACCCTCCTTGGACATCCCAACCATGAGGTGGGGACATAGCCCCCTTTGGGCCTGAAGGGGACATGGGCCCAGGTCCCTTCTGAAGGCCTGGCCCACTTTAAGCCCGCCCTGGGTGGCCTGGTGCACGGGCTCCTGACAACGTGTAGGCTGGCGGCTTTTGGGATAACGTTGCAAACAGGCATCCCAGGCCCTCCCGGGTGCCACGGACACTGTGCGGTGAGCAAGGTCACGGCTCCCCATCCTCTGCTCTGCCAATCTGGAAAGGAGAAATTAAGATCCTTCTCCTAGAGCTGAGATGATCACAACCACAAAGTAAAAGCAATTTGGTCCAAGTCACACGGCTAGAGAATGGCTGAGGCAGGTTCGCATCCGGGTCTCATGAAAGTAGTCATTCATTCATTCATCTAGTTACAAGCACCTACTGTATGATGGTAAACAAGATAAACATAACCCTGCCCTCAGCGACTTCCCTGCACACACCTCCTCTGTCGACGGTGGGACTGTTTACAAGTCTTTTCTCAACAGCTTGCACCCCATGATGCTGACCTCTATCAAAATCCTTTCTGCCACCAGCCCCCAGGGACACTCAGAAGTGAGACTTCCTCCCATTCCTAAATTATCCCAACACCTTTTCTAATAGAGCTGCTGCCTGCTATGTATTTTGACCGCACAAATCCAGACCTAGACACAACCTCCTCCTTCTTCCAGTTCCGGGGGAGAATATTCCCTTTGCCACCTCGACTCAGCTTCTTGATTAGTTTCCATCTGATGAGGCTAAACACTTTAAGTAATATAGTTCCAGGGTGGCATTTTCCTTTATTGATGCTCTGTCAGTAAACTACAATCAACACCATATAATTATGGAAAATTATAACAGCAGCACACCAGTACACCAAAAAAAAAAGCTACCCTTTGGGAATATTAATAAATAGATACTCTTCTCTTTAATAGAAAATTCATGCCTATTTCATAAAATGCTTTGCTCCCACACTGGGAAACATTATGGCACTCATGAATTTTTAAAGAAACGCTGATTTTAGTACAACCAGGAGCCAGTAATAGAGATTTGTTTGTTTATTCATTCAACAAATATTTATGGAGTATCTTCTGGGCAAAGAGCATGGAAGGAGGCCTTGTTTAATCAATAAGATTGGATACAGATGCTGCCTTCAAGGGAGTTCTATTCTGACCGGGAGAGACCAGATCTGAAAAGACGTTCCCTGGGGTCAAGGTGTGGGTGTGAGCCGTGGCTGGGGCCAAACCACTCGAAAGTTCACTCCAGTCTTTGCGTTCCACATAGATACACCTGGTGCCAGAGATGCCGCAGGGACTAAGACCCCAATTCCTGCCTCTGGGAAGCTGCCGCAGGCAGGAAGGGATACGTCTCCCACACCTAGCGTGGCGTAAGCATGCGTGACAACCACTGAATTGAGCAGAAACCCAGACGGTCAATGCCCTGGCTGGGGGAGGAGGCTGAGTGTGCAACTCTCTTCTGAGGTCGGGCTCTCTTGCCGCTACTGCCTTGGTGAAAAGCTTTGCTTGTTTTCAGCAAAGCCAGGAGAAGGTGTCAGTGGATAGTTTAAGTGTTTGGGCTCCTGGGGTCGCATGTCTGCCCTCACAGACAGGGGGAAAGTTGGGCTTACGGGTCAGGAAACTGCGGAGCTGTTGGGTGACCATGACCTCAGAGTTATTCTCAGGGCATTTTATTGCCCCACAGTAGCCCTTGAACTCACTGGGAGTTGTGCCAGCCCAGTGAAAAAGAGCCCTGACGCAGGAGACAGGTGGCCCTGGGCTGCTCCTCCACCTGTCACCGGCTCAAGTCACTTGCTTCCCAGAGACTCTCCTCTGGGAAGATCCGTGATCTGGGGGCGCAGGGCCTGCCCGTCAGGATTCATGGGGACACAAGTGGATTCTCAGAGCGGCTCAGAGCTGCCGGGGAGGGCGGTGACAGCCACCTCCTGGTGCTCAGGGCATCGCTTCTGCACTGAAAGGTAGGTGCCACTTACAGTTGCTGAACTTCGCAGCTGGGCACCAACAGATACCCGCGGGCATGGGCAGATGGACCCATAAAAACCAGCATGCTGTTAGGGGAAGCCGAGCTACAGACCGGAGTGTCGGAGAAGGGGGTTTCAAGCAACGAAAGTCTCATAGTTCACTTTTTTTTTTTTTTTTCCCGGCTCAACTTGCTCCGGAATTTGGAAGCATCAGGGATGCAGGCCGGGGGTGGCCAGGCGGAGGGAGGCGGGCCCCTGCCCTCACGCATGCACCATCGCTGGACTCTTGGGTGCGATGGCAGAGGCGACCAGCAGGTGGCGCCGTAGGGGAAACCAGAGGACCTGCCACTGGCACCTGCCTCGTGCTCCAGGACCAGAGACCAAAATATTCCCGCCTCCTGCAGGGGAGGCTGTCACAGCCCCAGCATCTTTCCCGCGTCACTCCTGAGGTGGCTTCTGGTCCCTGCACTGCCCCAAAGAGCAGCCGCTCTGAGGCCAGGACATCACTGGTTTTCCAGTAATTTCCCACCCCACTCGTGACATTGAAGTGATGGCCGCCCCCGAGTTCTCCCTAACAGGCGCGCGCACACCCATTTTCCAGCCCGGAATTTTATTTCGTAATCTGTGGCCCCATTATCTCTACCACAAACAAGGTGACACTTGAACGGCCTTCCCTTGCCTGAAACTAATACCTCGGAGGACAGGTCACATCCAGGGAGCTGACTTGGTTCTCCCAGCAGGGACCATTCGCGTTAAAATTAACGGTCCTGGAAACGATAACTCAAAGTATGTACACACAGAGCCCGGTACAAGGACACAGGTGGCCGTTAATTACACGGAAGACTTCCGGGACACCCGTGTCCTTGGCCTGCCTTCCGCTTAACGGACCGGCCATCAGTTACATAATGAACCAACTGATGACAGCTGTTAGGTGGGTGCTCTGCATTCAGGAAGACTAAGGGGGAGAAAGAAGGAGAGAGAGAGAGAGAGAGAGAGAGAGAGAGAGAGAGAGGAGGGCAGCGAGGGAGAGGGCGCCTGTGTGAGGAGGGAGGCCAGGAGCCAGGCTGGGTGGGCGGCATGGCCCTTCCCTGACGTGCTGTGTCCTGGAAGGAAAAGTGCCAGCCCCCAGCCAAGCCTCTCCTGCCCCCAGGCCAGGCAGCAAGGCCCTGCTTTGGGAGCCCCCTGGCTGTGCCGCCTCCCTTGTAAAATGGGTCCCCCGGTTCAAGGGTCACACGAGGTCACAAAGGAGTCAGGCGGGGTGTGCAAAGTGCTACAAACACTATGGGC
Organism: Proteles cristata cristata; assembly: GCA_017311185.1. Lineage (NCBI taxonomy): Eukaryota > Metazoa > Chordata > Mammalia > Carnivora > Hyaenidae > Proteles > Proteles cristata. The sequence goes on from JAESUZ010005312.1 coordinate 127,816, forward strand.
TATGGAGCCTGGGATGGGTCAGCTTGGCTCATGACCAGCAGAGGACCTGGCACTGAGGGGCTGCCTGGGAGTGGGGGGGGGGACTTGCTGAACGAAGACTGATTGGATGCATGAACGACCCTCACTGCTGTGCGCGGACTTGAACAGCGGGGCCACATGCCCACTGGCCTGCGCTGTCTCGTTCGCGCCTGCTGCCCGCACAGTCCTTTCTCTCCTGAAGGGACTGAGGTCTGGATGCCACACTGTAGTTTCGTCCACCCGACTAGGAGAGGGGGCGGACGTGGGGTCACCACACTCAAACAGGACAGACATTCTGTGTCTCAGGATGAAGCCCCACCGATCAGAAATGTGTGAGCGGGACCCCCCTCAGTACATCCGATCTACTTAAACAATTAGGAACTGGAGAGCCCCAAGTTTGAACCCCTGAGTTTGAACCCCGAAATTATTGCATTCTCCTCAACATCTCTTTAACTGTAGCGGCCCTGACAGCACGGGCATGGGAAAGAGCCTCGGCCACCAGCGCAGGGAGACCTGGGCTCTGGTCCATCAGCTGCGCGGCCTTGAGTCAGCTGTTTCCCTCTCTGAGTCTGTAAGGAGCAAATGGTGACCTCACCGAGCCCCTGGGGAAAGTCTGTACGAAAGGAAGAAAGCCCTCACAGCCTTTCTGGAATGTGAATAAACACGTTAAAATATGTTCAGCTCAAAGGCAGCCAAGCAAGAGGCAATAGCATCAATTTTCTTTCTCTTATAATAGACGCTGGCATTCTCAGTGAGGGAAGGGAATGGAAGGAGACCTCGCGTCTCAGTCCCAGAGACACAAGCCTTCAGGGCGGCCAGGCGGCTCTGGAACGGTGAGAAACCTCGGGTTCGTACACCCAACAGCACTTACGGAGCAGTGGCCGGGCCCATGCCCTCCGCAGGGCCGCCGAGCCCCTGCCCGGATGCCACGGCTCCTGGACACGAGGAGAGGGCTGCTGTGAGTCCTGGGTGGGAGAGCATCACGGAGGAGGTGACAGCAGTGACAACTCCCTCAGCCACCCCAGACGGAGAGGCTTATCCTGGTAAGATCTGCAGAAGACACGTGAAGTGTGGCCGTGCCAGGCAGACCAGAGACCTCCCCTCTCTGTCTCTCTGTCTCTCTGTCACCTGTGAGCTTAGCACTGTGCCTGGGACTCACACAGGTTTGCTGCCTAGTGCAGGCCGGACACATGAGCCACTTAAGGAGCGCAGGAACGTGGCAGATGAGAACGCAGCGTGGCTGGCTTGTGCCTTTGGAAGCCCGTCTGCTTCTGAGAAAGGGCCAGAACCTTCCAGCCTCAGCTCCTGAGTCTCCCCTGCCCCATCTCCTTCTCACACCCCCGGCCAGTGGCAGGGGTCAGGATGGAAAGTCCGGAGAACACGTGACCTCAGCCTGCACGGCCTGAGGACGACCAGGCGGGCGGGCTCCTCCCCACGCTGGGGCCGCAGGAGCAGCCCAGGTCGGCTACTGCCTCCATCCCAGGGTCTCCAGCCTCCCGGGACAAAGGACACTGAACAACTTGAATCAGAGACAAGACTAGGTTTTGAAGCCTTCGCACCTTTAAAATTATCTCTGGCTCCTGAAAGTTGCTAAGAATCTCTAGGATTTCTCCTTCCCGAATGAGGCTATTTCAGGCACAGAGGGAGCCCCGCCTCATGTCCCGGCAGGTGCACGGCCAGAGGACTCTGCAGGCGCCCCTGGCCCAGAGCCGGTGCCGCTCCTCCAGGCGGGAGGGGCGCCTTCTTCCTGGGGGGTGGGGGCGAGCGGGGCTGCTCCCACTGGCAGGCAAGCCTGTGCTGCGAGCGAGAGTGCCGTAGCTGAGTCGGAGCAGGGACTCAGAAGTTTACCCACGCAGGAACTGGGTGCCTGGGACAGAACGTGCACCTCATTTCGGAGACAACCTTTCTAGAAGCAACGCATAGATGCGGACAAGTAAGGGCGCTGGTGCTCATCGTGACAGTGACCTTTCAGGGTACTTGCTCTGGCGTGGATGCTGCTGCACACGCTTTACACCCTTGAGCCTCAGCGCAGCTCTCGGACACCCACAAGGCTCCCCTCGGGTGGGGGATCAGAGAGGTTAAGACACCTGCTCCAAACTTCATAGCTGTAAATCAGCCAACCCTGAATTCAAACCCAGATGGTCTGAACTCGACCAGACTTCGCAAGCCAGGTCTCCACCGTCACGGGGAGCCCATCAGACATGGGAATTATTCTGAAACTCTGTAAGATTTTCTCAGGACAAGCGTGAGGAGCTTGGGGCTCTGTCTAAACTGAAAACCAGTTCCTTTCGGGACAAACGGAACACATCCTGTAAATGCCAAAAACTCACTGAAAATATTTACTTTCACTCCCGTCCCACCCCCAAAATCTGAGAATTGTTTTTGGCACGAACCAATGTTAGCGTTTTGTGGCTTTGCGATTCCAAACATCTTTACTCAGAACTTCATTTTAATTCTGTTCCACCTGGGAAACGCCCTTGCATCATAAAACGGGCACTTAATAAATATTTGTTTAGTGAGTGAATGAACTGGCTGAAAGGTTTACCAGAAAAAAAAAAAGAACCCAAAAAACTCACAACCAAAGCCCAAAGCCTGAGTTGAGCTTTGTTTTCCCCCAACCAATGTCTTTATAAACACCAGCTGCATCTCCTCAAATATTTATCAATATAGAATCACAGAATTCTATGCCCTCTGAGAATTCCTTGTTCTGTTACCAGGGGGGGAAAAAAAGGCAAGGAAAGAGATCTCAAAGGAAATGAATGTCACAATCTGCTAGAAAGTCAGGTAACAGGAAAATAGGAAACAGGCTGGGAGAATTCAAGTTTATTCATTTGTGTTTAGCAATGCGCGGGTCAAATAAAGATTGACCTCTTTAAGAAGAGTCAAACTGGACATCGGCTATATCAAACCCTTTGGAGTAAAGAACTCCTTTATTTGAAATCTGATGACGATAAGGGAGGAGGGAAGGGCAGAGCCATCACAGGAATGCTTTCTCTGGTGAAAGATTCTTTCATGGGACTTAACACGCTCTCTGGGGCTGAGGGAGGCTCCTCTGATTGTCCGGGGTAGGCTTGCTTCATTCTCTCATCCACCCAATGGCTTACGGATCTCCCTTCCGTCGTACCCCAGGCCTGGCAAAGTCAGGCAGTCAGACAGAAAGTCAGCAGCCCTGCATCAAGGGCCTTCCCCCTCCATGCAGGGAGATTTTCCACAGAGGGCTTCCCAGGATTAACACACCGTAAAGACGGCTCCGTCTCTAATCTGTATCTAGAAACTACGTAAACATAATTTAACCAACTTGAGAGGCTGTAAACCTCCTAGTCATTTCTATTTGGCTCAGAGAGGAGGGAGGAGGCCTAAGCAGTGATTTGCATGCCAGTTAAAGTCGTTGAAGAGTCTAAGGGGCACGTTGATTCACGTGCTCTGATTTAAGCTTGCCCGTGAAAATCCACTTTCCCCTTGGTCTGGGAAATTGCACCCAGGGACCCTGGCAGTACAGACCCCGGCCGCAGCCAGAACTCCAGAGAGGAAGTGGATGCGCTGGGTTTGGTCTTCGGAAACCCAATGGTATCATTACTACCTCCAAGACCTCCAGCAGGAGAGGAGAAGCCACCAACCTGTGTGGGTTGAACTGTGTTCTCGGCAAAATTCAGGTCTACCGGGAACCTCGGATCGTGGCCTATCTGGAAAGAGAGTCTCTGCAGATGTAATGAGTTAAGTGAAAATGAGGTCATGAGAGATTAGGACGGGCCCCAAAGCCACCAACTGGTGGCCTTGTAAGGAGAGGAGAGGAAGGCCACGTGAAGATGGGGGTGGGGGTGGGGGGACCAGGCAATGTGGCCACACGCCAAGGATGCCAAAGGGTGAGGAGGGGCCATCCAAGCTGGAAGAGGCAGGAAGGATCCCTCCCAGAGCCTTCAAAGGTGGCATGGCCCTGCTGACACCCACGTGTCACACTTCCAGCCCCCAGAACTCTGACCGAACACACTTCTCTTGTTTTAAGGCACTTAGCTTGCATTAATGCCTTACAATAGCCCCACGCAACTCATACAGGTGCTGAGCTAAGGAAGGTTTCCAAAAATGCATCTAGTGTCCTGTCTGCCCATGTCTCCCTCTGTTGGCTGCAGGATCCTTTCAGATCCTTCCAGACGCTCCTCCCTCCTCATGTGCCACATTCATCCGTCACCACGTCCCCCCACATCCTTCTCTCAGGCAAATTTCATAGCCTTCCTGTGCTCCATCTCTTTACCCTGAAGGTGGAGACCTTCACCTCACCCAACGGTGGTGAGAGGTCAGTGAAGAACAGCGCCTGGCATGAGCCTGGAGCACAGCATGGAAAAGTCCGCGATGCCAGGCCTGCCCAGTGCTGTCCATCCACTCTGCCCCCATCACCAGGCCGGTGGTCCTCGGGCACCCCTCACCCACACCTGCTCAGGGACACCCAGGGCCCCTATCACCACCTTCACAAGCTTCCTCCTGTCATTCACTAATTTTTCTGAAAAACTGAAATACGTGATTATAAAAAGAAACATTTTGGGGTGCCTGGGTGGCTTAGTCGGTTAAGTGTCCGACTTTCGCTTGGGTCATGATCTCGCGGTTCATGGGTTCGAGCCCTGCGTCGGGCTCTGTGCTGACTGCCAGCTCGGAGCCTGGAGCCTGTTTCAGTCTGTGACTCCCTCTCTCTCTGACCCTCCCCCTGCT